>CAUVYR010000102.1:0-16395 GCA_963556235.1 Cryptophagus acutangulus | reverse complement strand
AAATCCCATTGACTTTCGTCTTTCTCTCTCTTGGGTCTACTGTTTAACGTCCGAACCACAATCCTCAGCTATTTAGTATCCCTTCAGCTAGTATTACCCCGCAGTTATTCAGCCAAATGTCACCATCACAAACATCCAAGCTCGCAAGTCGGTACCGCTGCGTCACCTGAGCCAGCCAAAGTTTTCTTAATTTTGCGAAATTGATCATAATTTTATAAATTCCATTTTTTGCTCTATCGGGCTATGCATCGCTTGTCGCTGCTATTCGGAGTATCCAAATGCTTGACCATACCATTCAATAGATGTAAAAAATAGTTAACAAATAAAACAGACGTAGTGAACCAAAAGTGCTCATTCGGGGTCAATTGAAAAATTTGTATTTTTAAAAATAGAAACATTTATCTGATAAATACGAAATTAAGTGATACATACAATTAATTCAGAGATATCCTCAATTCCCTAGCCGCTTTTAAATAATAGTTGCTTATTTTTCGCTAGCACTGATTTTTTCACGTTTAGTATTTGTCTTAACTTCATCTACCAACACAATAAAAAAAAGTTTCAATATACCTATTTTTAAGCTAAAACAAAAAAGTTTTAAATCTTGTAGAATTGAAAAAAATTAATTTTCAATATAAAAATTTCTAGAGATGTAGCTGGACTAATATCTGATTCGGTCTAACTAATGAATGAATAGAATTCGAAGATGAATAATTCTAGATCGCATTAGCTTCTTATATTCCCAATGGAAATCCGTGCGCAAAATATGCAGACAAATATACATCTGATTTACGTTCTAGTAAATCTAAACTAATTCATAGACCTTCACCAAATTGACACGAACGCGAACATTTTTGTTAAGGGATGAAAGGGCAAAATTGCGTAACGGAGCGACAACGGACCACATGCATGCCGACACGATTTTTATATAGCTCTGCAGAGTTTTCAAACGAATAAACCATTGGGGCCTACAGCCCAACAATTTAGTACAGGCATCGGTTCTGACTGTTTAAAGTTGTGCGTCTTCGTTTTAGAACAAATCATATCTACGAGGGCTGGTCGAAGATACCGCCTTCTGTTTTGTGCGTAGGGCATTTTTATCATAGAGTCAAGTTGTCTACGTACTGACCTGTTGTATCGAATGCGCTAGACATACTTTTTTATTGCAATGTTGTACCAGCGCATTACAGTATATGCTAACAATAACAGGAACGTATGTCTGCCAGCGCTGCGACATGACTTCGATGCACCTTAGCGCAATATTGGAGCTGGCTATAGTCTCGAAGTTAATTAGAAAAATCCTATTTTTGCGTTTCGTATAGTTTTATTTGTTATTATGCCGAAAGTAATTAGTTTAGAAGTTCGCAACATCATTGCAAACGTTTTTGAATATTTTCAAAAACGCTATTTTCCGATAATCCATATCACAAAAATGTAAATTTAACTGCAGCTGCGTGTAAAGTGTCCAGTAGAACAGTATATCGAGTGACCATAGACAAAAATGAGGAAATTGCGGGTGGTTCAGTTCCAGTTGTTGTAAACAAAGAAAAGAAGAAATTTTTCAGAAATCGTAACGTTACTAATATTCCCGATTATGACAAACCACTGTTTAGAAGGGTGGTACACAACTTACACAAAACCAATCTTTGTCGCGTAACATTGGACGCCCTATGTGAAGGATTCAATTTGGAACGGTAGTCGTGAATCGCTAAGAAAAATTTTGCAAAATTTTGGGTTTAGATGGCACAAGACTCAGAATAATAGAAAGATTTTAATTGAAAAGAATGACCTCAGAATTAAGAGAATCAACTTTATTCAAAGTATTCAAAAATATAGAGCTGAAGGAAGATCAATTATATATATTGACGAAACTTACATCCACGGCGGACACACGATGTCTCATTCTTAGAGCGATAAGTCGAAGGAAGGATTACATACAAATATTTCGAAAAGTCAAAGATTGATTATTGTGAATGCAGGTGGACAAATGGGGTTAATTAAAAATTGTTTATTAAAGTTTAAGTCTGGTCTTAAAACTGGCGATTACCACGACGATATGAATGGTAGAAATTATGAAAAATGGGTTCGTGAGCCATTAATTTCAAATTTACCTCCAGAATCGGTTGTTGTAATAGACAAAGCTCCCTACCATAATGTACAAAAAAACAAGGCTCCAAATTCGAATTCTAGAAAACAAGATATGATAAATTGGCTTCTAGAAAATAATATTTCTACTCAAGACGAATTGAGTGCACTATTGAAAACGCGTTTATACGAAATAATAAAAAAACATAAACCGCAACATTTGCAATTTAAATTTGATGATCTGTTTTCCGAACATGGACACATCGTATTGAGGTTACCACCATACCATCCGGATTTGAACCCTATTGAGATATGGGCTCAAGTTAAAAACAATGTGGCAAAACGCAACATCACATTTAAATTGACAGATGTTGAACAATTAGCGAGAGACGAGTTCAGCAAAGTTACGATTGACAATTGGCGGAAATGTTGTGATAAAGCAGAAAAAATAGAAGACGAATGTATGAGCAATGAACATTTTACAGACATTCAAACAGAACAATTAATAATTAATGTAAGTGACTGCGATACGGACAATAATGATACTAGCAGTGATAGTGATCAAAGCGAAAACGAATAAAAATTTTTGAAAATAAATATTATTAGTATTTGTTATGTATGTAAGTATATTTTTATTTGATTCTACAGATTATTTTAATCAAAGTTTTGTTTATTTGAATTTTTATTTTATAAAGTTTTGAGTTAATTCATTTTATAGTTGTTGCAAAATAAATGTTGCATATGTCAACGCCTGGTGGTCAGTGGTGGTTTCATTAAAGAAAGTAGTGTGGCTTAGCAAATAGTGGGATGGCACGCTGGGTGTGCGAAATCGTCTATTTTTGACTGTACTAAATTGCTGGGCTGTACACTATCGTATATATACACACGGTTGTGATTCATTTTGACTGGCATCAACAAATACTTTTTTTTTTAATTCTGTGCATACCGATTTCAGATTTTGGTCATTTATAGAGCTGGACCAGGCGTTTCTTTTAATGTATTTGAGAACCTGAGTTTTTAAACCGGCTCACTGTGATTAAAACAAAACGTAACTTTGTCATACTCTTAATTTTGGCTCGGCTCTGGATCGGACCCTTCGAATTTTTCCACAGCCCGATTCTGTAAAAGGCCGGACTCTTTCTTCGAATTTTTCCACAGCCAGGTTCACATTTCCACAGCCACTAGAACTGAAATTGTTTAATAGGCGCTGTACGGTCTACACGAGCAAACGATTGGTTAGACATATGATAAAAACCACAGACATTGTGATAAATTCGTATCATTCCTTCTTCTGATAACACGGATTCTTCGTACGACGAACTGGAAGTGAATCGTCTGAAGGAAGTGAATCGTATCATTTTTTCTTCCGATAACACGGATTCTTCGGACGACGAACTGGAAGTGAAAGTGTTTGACGGCCACTGTAACGCGCCAGGAACAATTGATTGGTTGGTCATATGATAAAAACCACAGACCTTGTAAGGAATGAAACTGTGGTGGTGGATCCAAAAACCATATTCTACGATGGAGTGCAATATTGAGAGGGTGATATTGCTCTCACTTGGGAGAAGGATTGCAGAACTTGGCTTTGCAGAAATGGTCCGGCCTCCTACAGGACCTAGCTGTAATTTGAAGAAAGGGTGTGGCTTTCTGCAGAACCTGACTGTGAAAAAATAAGGGTCCGGCTTTCTTCAAGTTTTTCCATCGCCAAGTTCTGTAATCCTTTTTCCAAGTGGGAGCAATATCACTCTCTTGATATTGCACTTCATTGTAGAATGAGGTCTTTGCATCTACCATCACAATTTCATTCATTACAAGGTCTGTGGTTTTGGTCATATGTCCAACTAATCAATTGCTCCTGGAGACGGTACAGTAGCCGTCAAACACTTTCACTTCTAGTTCGTCGTCCGAAGAATCCGTGTTATCGGAAGAAAGAATTATGCGAATATTATACAAGAATTGGTAAATCAACGTGCTTAGAAGTGGTGCCAGTCAAAGTGAAACACACTACTATCGGAGTAATAAGTTTTGACCCTCTTTTTTAAAGTATCATATTATGAAAAGTATTTGCCACATTTTGATAATTTAAAAAAAAACTGAAATTGTGTTGTGTTGTGCATGTATGTAATTTTTTTTGAAATTTTCACATTCTTAATTTTCCAGCAATTTATGAATATATCTAAAAAAGCACGAATTTTTTCTACCTTTTTCGATATTATTAACTATAAATGTAAGTTTTATAAAAAATATTACATCTGATGAATTTAGATTTTAAATACAAATAAAGTATATATTTCTGTACAATATACAAAAAAAATTGAATCAATTTGATCAGTAGTTTTTTTTTAAATAAATAAATTATGACCCTATGTTTTCTCAGTTGTTCACAGAGCTATCAACTTGAACTTTTTGAATAGTTTTGCAGATAAACTTATAGAACAATAATCAATAAAAAGAAATTATAAAAATTCTAAATTATGGCCACAATACTAAATTACATTTACTAAAAAAGGAAAACTGCAATTGTTTTTTGCGGGGAAGCGGAGCGATGAAACGGCATATGATTAAATGGCCCTGTCCAAGGCGCAGCCTTTATCAAGACGAAGCGGCATAGTTGAAGCATGTTTTGCAAACACAAATATAGTCTGATTCACCAATATACTCCATTGCGTCATTGATGAACACACATGACTATTTGTCGCTGTCTTCTTTCACATTTCACTTACATAATTCTCTCTTTCTAAAGACCGATGCGTTAGTAAGGCGCTGCAGTCGCTTTTCTAGTTATGACGTATTTTATGCCGACGTGTGCTCTTTTAACGTGTGCTAGACAAGGATGTAAATAATGTGCGGAACTATGTTTCACAACGACTTTAACCTAAAAACCATCAGCGTCTCTCTGGGTTTTTATAAGTTTGATGTAGGCAATATAAAATATTGTTTGTGATGTAGGCAATATAAAATACACGCGGGTGAGGGGAACTGAATGGAAAGCGAAATCAATTTTAACGTTAGACCGCCTGTTATACTTATCTGTGGCATTTGGCAACATAAGACATTGTAATAACGCCTGATATTAGGCAACTCACAATACAAGTGAGACCCCTAAAAAACGAACCGCCCATGGCAACTATTTTAGTACCGGTTTGATTCAGATGGTTTCGTCAATGACGCAATGGAGTATATTGGTGAATCGAGGTATAATATAAACAAGCCGCGAGCGCGCTATTGTGTACGGCGCTATAGGTTGCTATACGCTGTCCGTTTATGATAGGCTATTACGTCACTGCTTAGCAGTTATGACGTAGTTAATACCAACCGCTAAAATAAAAATTAAAACGACAGAATCCAATTAATTTTAGGCATAAATCCGTTAGTAATTAATAATATTAATATTGCGATAAAAATTAGGCGATAATATGAGGTATTAACTGAAAAAATGGGCGAGAAAGATTTTATTTTTAGTGACATTTAGTTTATTACCACCGTTTTGTTGGTCACGCATAAAGTATAATTCACATTCGCCAGGACACAAGTGCCTTTCTAGTGAAGTGAAAAACATGGTTGTAAATTTGTTCGGCGAATTTTGATGGCGAATGCACTTAAAATAAGTTTAACGAGTGTTAATAGAGTGGCTGCTGCCAAAAACAAAGACCTGCCAATTGCAGGGCCCTCAAAACGAACTCATAAAAAACCGCTGGTGACTCGGAACCGCAGGTTTAATCGGAATATACCTTTAGATTGCGTCATATACAATTGATGACGTAATAGCCTATCATAAACGGACAGACTATATCTTTCTCACATCGCACCGTAAAATTAAATCTACAATCACTCGATTAATTAAACGAATTTTTGATTTATTTTTTTAGAAACGTTTTGATAATATAGTGTATTTCAATTACACACAAGAAATTTTGAATTCGGAAATCTAATAAGAAATATAACGATAATGCATTTAATAGCACTTCATTAAAAATATACACATAGTAGAAAAAAAAATTGAACAAATATAAATATAAAGATTTTGTTTTCATATGTTTGAAGTTTCGTGAATACAATGCTATTTTTAACAAAAATACAGTGAATTGAAAAACTGCAATTTTTTACGGCTGTTAAATTAGGTACTTTTTTTGCACATTTTAATTTTTAAAAAACAAACTATAAGAGTAAGATGTTTGATGTTTTTACACGACATTTATGAATAGTGCATTCAAATCATATAAAAATTTCATAAAATTTTGGCTCCTACGTTTAGAAATATAACTGTTTAAAAAAAAGGGTCAAAACTTATTACTCCGATAGTATAAGTGTATTATATTGATATTGATTACGTAACTTGGAATCTGAGCTTGGGTAAGACTGAGTTGCTTCGCTTCTCAATTACATTTTAGCTAATACACTGTTTCCACATTTTCAAAACTAAGTGGTAGAAGATGGACATAGCGTTGCTGGACTTATTGTCTCTATCTCCTGATAAATGTGTTGGTCGATTTGGTCCATATTTGACATGGATTAAGGTTTTAATTGAATGTTATTATGTTAAGGTCAAATACACTTAATTCTTTTTTTTTTTGTATATACATTTTTTTATCTATCTTAAAGCTAAACTTGTAACAAAATAGAGAAGTATTGTTTTACATTGTGATATCCATGATAAATTGCTATACAACAAAATAGTTTTTAAATAGATTCAATGTTATATAATGTTAAATAATTGTTGAAATATTATGTGAGAATATTACTAAAAATTTAGAATGTAATTTGCACTAGAGCACAGATAAGTATAACAGATAGGCGGTCCAACGTTAATATTTGTTTCGCTACCTATTCAGTTTCCCTCAACCCGCGTGTATTTTATATTGCCTACATCTAGGAGTATGCCTTTTATATTGCCTACATCAAAGTTTATTTAATTTTGTTTTGAAAGAAAACTGTAATCACATTATAATTTAACGGATGGTTTTAGAAACTGTGTCTGGACGTGAGGTAGCAACTGTTAAATTGTAACTGTTAAATTGTCTGGACGTGGGGTTGCAACTGTTGTAATTGTTGGTTGGGTGTGGTTTGGGCCATATGACGATGATTTCATATTACGTTATTAGAGTATTATATTATATTGCAACGCCATCTACTATAGGATAGACATGCCATTTTGTACCAGAACAGCGCCTCTCCGTGGCCGGCGTTATACTAAAAAAAGCCCTCTCTGGTCGGGGGTTGGCAATATAAAAATGCGAAACACTTTGCCCTATCCGATTGCACATCTGTATATAACCTCATGATACTACTACTAGACAAGATATGCTCAGTTGATAAACGCGTTTTAGACTCGGCCGCGCATGACGCCACTGCTTGACAACCAAGCAGTTCATAACTTCTTACAAATATTCATGAATTATTATTATTTACATGAATTTGAGTATGGAAAAATTTCAAATCAATTGTATTTAACTCATACAATCCCATACTAAATAAATAATTAAAAGTAGAAATAAAAAACACTCGTAAAGTAACAAAATATATTTATTAAAAGTTAAAATGTAAAAGTTATTATGTAAAAGTTAAAATACAAACAAATCAAAAAACGCTGTGAAATCCATTTTACATGTAATCAAGTTGTAGTCTTGGTAAACTTTCTTTTTCTAATCTTAGATTGTTCCCTAATATTTCGATTCATTAATCGAATTTTGAAATACATTTTACATGTAAAAAAAAGTTTTTTAGCATCGTAAACTAAATCGATATTTTCCGAAACATTTAATAAATTTTTTATGAAATTTTTCTCAATATTTAGAGAATCTCCATTACGCTTATCAAAAATTTAATTTAATTTCCTACATTTTTCGAGGAGATCTTTGGTGGGTTTTATTAATCCACCTTCTGATAAATGGTTAACCCATGAAAATGATGGATCAGTGGAATCAGGAATGTATCCCAAAGTTTCCTTCTTTCTTAACCTAAATGCAATGTAACCTGCCAAATTTTCCAAGCCATCCCACTGCATTTCCGAAAGCTCAACATCAACTATTAATTGGAAAATCAATTAATTCACATTAAAAAAATAATCAGTATTAATAATATAGCAACTTCAGTGGCGGACAAAATCTGGTAAGCCTAAATTAGCATTATGAAACCTTTTAACGAAACTTGCATTGTTTTCAAGACAACGCGTTTGCAAATATACAATTAATTGCATACCTTGTATATATATGCTAGCACCTCCTCTTGAAAACAGTGCGATTATTGCGAAAAAAACTACATACTGCCAATTTAGGATGTACCATAGTTTAATGTCCTCCACTGTACATTGACAATTAAGAACCAATTCAACAGAGTTTTGAAAGCTCAGCGCTGAGTAAGAATCCGACGCCAAAGCTGGCACACACTTAGCAATGTGCTTAAGAAAACTGTTGAATTTGTTGACTTTAGCTAAACCTAAAACTACATAAATGCTTACGTCCGTCGTCTTTTAAATTATGCAAAGGTACTTCTAAGGAATTAATCATTTGTCCAGTAACTATTTCACTGTTATCTAATTCATCACCAAATTCATTATTTGATATTACGCTTAAGTCAGATGTAATTGCCATATTAGGCATATCTTCGGGCACGTTTTCTACGTTTGATGATGCTGAAATAATTTCGTCATTTCTCCCCATCAAATAATTTCTAATCCGATATTTAAATTCCAATGCAGATGGATGATCATGTAAACCGCCAATTGATCTCATAATCGAAAAAAATCCTTCCAATGGATCTTGGTTCAAATGGTATGTCAATAAATATTTTATATTGAAATCAGTTTTCAAGTCAGCGAACAGCAATTTTAAGGATTTTATACTAATAATAATTCCTTTTTGAAAAGGTAGTATTGTTTTGGAATCCTGTTTTGAACCAATTTTCCTTAAACTTAATATTGTTTTTGACATCTCATCTAAAATAGTATTCTGTTCTTGCATTGCCAACCCATAAGCTTTTATTCTATTTCTTGAATCACTTTGGGGAACCTTCGAATTGAATATGTCAAACCAATCGTTTGTTAACTTTAGAAGTTTTGAGCATTCTAAAAAATTATGTTTGCTTTGACTTAAGCCCAAAGATCCTACTCTTTCCACCGCTCTTGACACTGTGTGGGAAAAAAGTTTTGCGGCCAGTTTTACTTTTTGACGTTCAGCACCTTTTATAGTCAAAAAACTTTCGTTGATTTTATGTGATATGTTCAAATCAGAATTTTGAGTGTTTTGCAAAAGATCAATAATTGGTTTTACGGTAATTATTTTACCATCCAACACAAAACCTGTATCAATAAAATGATTTCTTAATAATTTAATCATATGTGGGGCGTCAGCAAAAACGTGAATATTTTTATTAGTCACTGGATTTTTGAAATATGTTTGGTCTTCAGATATGTTTAATTGCTTCCAAAGTCCTCTATTAGCACCTCCCAGATCTGAATTTATAGCGTATACTGGATATTGAATAGTTTCCAGTTTATTTATAATTTCAAAAAGCAGTTCCTTCGTAACCTTACAATCGTAATCATAGAATATCGGTTGTTTCCATTTTCCACAAATACCTCGAGCCATAACCACCTGCACATATTTTGAAGGACCTAAAGATGTGTCAGTTTTCTTGTCGTAATCATAAGCATTCTGTATTTTAATTTCATCAAACAAAATAACGCACGCTCTCTCCATTTTTGATAGTGGGGAATGCTTCATGAGTTTGAGTACTACACTCAAAATACCAGGGTTAACATTAATGTTTCCTGCCCATCTTCTCAAAGTTGATGGTGCTGGAAGAGGGTGACCTCTTTTTCTCAACAGTCTGTAAGAACGTGGACCTCCTGCATATAATGAAATTGCTGAAGCAATGTCTTCTACTTCCCATTTTACTTTACGATTTATAGATTTTAATTGCCGAAGTTGTCCTTTGGTGAAAATTTTTTTTATACATTGCAATTCCTTGCTCGGCTTTGAAACAACGTTTTTCAGGTTAGCAATTTCTTCTTCAAGTGCACGAATTCTTTTGTCATCCAAATTTTCAGTTTGAGTTGCAACACTTAAAGGTTGATTTAGTGGCTGCATGACTTCATCAATAACTTCTTCATCGCGTTCTTCGCCTTCATCTTCTTCATCGCGCATGGTTGAATTAGTATGCTCCTGTATTACACTTTTTATGAATGCTCGCTTCTTGATACGTTCATCGCGTTCCGACTCCAGAAGTGGAGGTTTTAATAAATTAACTGAAGGCATACTATCTGGTTTTAGCTTCCATTTATTCGTTGGTAAATTCAACAACTTTTCTCTTATACAATAATCACTATCCACAAAATGCTTACTGCAAATTTTTGCCGTTTCTGTGTTAAACTTGCGTTTTTGATAGCACAAACGAATCCATGAGTTACAGAGCAACTTTTGTTTGGGAAATGAAAAGTATCGAATTTTTCCATCAAAATTCTTGCATTTCTTATTGTTATTACTGGAACACTTATACACAGCACACTGAACCATTTTTAAATATCCAAAAACGATTAAACACTATAAAATTAGCCAAACTAACGCACAATCCCTTAACCAATATAAACATGTAATGTTGTAGTTGTCAAGCTGTGACGTCAGTGGCGAGAGAGAGACGGAAATACATCTGCGCACGAGCATATCTTGTTAGTAATAGTATCATGATATAACCTTATCTGTGACTAGAGTTGGGTCAATGTGAGAAGGATATATTTGGAGGGGATTAGGTGCTTAAGGATATCCCGATGGTCACCGATTCAATATATTCTTTTCCTACGTATATTATGAAGTTTTACCATAAAGTTTTCAACCTGTCATGACCTGTTTGCAGATATTTAGTTTTTTTGTAATTTTAAGGATTTTCATTAGAAAATTTTGAAAAATGTAAATGTAAATATTAAGTCAATAAGATGCTTTATTGCGAACATATAGAAACAGATGGTTATTAATTCATTTAATCTATGAAAAAGCAATTATTGATAAATGATTGATTGTTTGAAGCATTTGTATGCATTTGTTTGTTTATTTTATAGACTTTCGCAATTTTACAATAAATAATCTTCATATATTTCTAAAAAAAAATCTAAAAGTTACGTAGTTTTTGCAAAATTTAACAATACCGGGTGTTTGATAAAAACCGCCGCACGCTATATTTTTGTTATTAATGGACTAATTTAGTTGAAAAAAAAATGTATGCAATGATTGTTTCTGAAATACAAAATGGATTTATTTTTGATTTTTTTTTCAATTGATTTCATGGTAAACGGATGGACAACTTTTTATTTAAAATAGAAAAGTAATTTTTTTATTTTTTTATATGTTGAAAAATATTTTTCTGAATTCAAAAATGTATCACAACTTGCTTTTCTTCAAGTACTAATAAAAAAAAAGTAAATTCAAAGAACTTTTTTCTTAAGTTTTTCTCAGATCAATATTGCTTTGCAACCTTATTCTGATTGCAAAAATAAAATACAAAAATCAAATTACAATTTACGTAAATGTCACTGTCATCGTATTTTTCACTGATTGTGTATGAATTTGTACCAATATGAATTACCAACACATGACTGATATGATGCAAGTGTATTTTGAGGGTCGTAAAAATTCTGGTGCAGCTGTAGGGTTGTATTCATATATTCATATGGATTCAAATTCATACACAATCAGTGAAAAATAAGATGACGGTGACATTTACGTAAATTGTAATTTGATTTTCGTATTTTTTTTGCAATCAGAATAATATTGCAAAGCAATATTGATCTGAGAAAAACTTAAGAAAAAAGTTCTTTGAATTTATTTTTTTCTGATTAGTACTAGAAGAAAAGCAAGTTGTGATACATTATTGAATCCAGAAAAATATTTTTCAACATAAAAAAAAATTAAAAAATTACTTTTCTATTTTAAATAAAAAGTTGTCCATCCGTTTACCATGAAACCAATTGCAAAAAAAATCAAAAATAAATACATTTTGTAGTTCAGAAACAATCATTGCGTACATTTTTTTTTCAACTAAATTAGTCCATTAATAACAAAAATATAGCGTGCGGCGGTTTTTATCAAACACCCGGTATATAGTAGCAGACGGGATAGCATGCATCTCGTTTCAATGCGTTAGCAGGTACGGAAAAGAGTGAGGCTAGAGTGAATGCTAGGACGTGGTGGCCTGTTCTAGACGTAAAAATAATTTGAATCGGTGACTCTCGGGATACCCTTAATCACACCTGGACATTGACGCAACCATCGAACTAACACTTATTTCACCTTTTTTAAATTGAAATTAATTTTTTTTTTTTAATTTTACCTTTTTTAACTATAATATAATATATTCTTGGGGTACACATTTTGCTACTAATTTTTTTCGTGTTTTAGTTGTGTACAGTTTTAAACATGAAATTTTATTTATTTTGACTTAATATAATACTTGAAAAGGAAAACTGTTCTTTGACTTATTATTAGTTCTTTGACTATTCATAATTTATTTGTAATGATGAAATATGGACTTTTATATATTACAAGTAGTAATTGTGAGGTAATAGAAACTTTTTTTTAATTGGCTATACTATTTCAGAAAGTTTGCAAAAAATTATTGTAATACATATGTATAAAGGTTGATTCTCACTACACCTTCAGCTACGTTCCGTAAAATTTGATTGGATTTACACTTTAACACGATGTCAGCACTGCGGCAGTGAGAATTATTCTGAGGATTTTTGAGCTCGACGTTTTTTACGCGGCTAGTATGCAGTCTCGACGAATGCGCAACAATTTTTCAACGTCTTTTTCAAAATGAATGGAGTAATCAGAAGGTATAGTGAGAATTGGCCTTAATATATAAAAAGTAAACGGTCGATTAGTCGAACGGTCGAATATTATATATTCTTGATTGCTCAAGCTTAGAATCCGTGTTCTTCTGCCTATAATTCTCGTGAATCTGTGTAATCTGTGCAACTAGTCATCCTGCACACGTACGTAAAACTTTTGTTTAGCTCTTTAATCCGTTCCGTTGCATTATTGCTGTCAACTGCAAATCAAATCAATTTTAACTATATCTCTTATCTCGTTCGATAAGATTAAAAAGATTAAAATGCCGAATTCGTGGGCCATCTGCGATATCGCCGTAGAGGTCGCAGATAAAATATCTTGCATTGTCTGCAACGTTAACCTTCACGGTATTAAATGTGCCAATCTGAACCAAACAACACTTAAGGTAATACTTGATTCACCGAATCTCACATACACTTGCGACACCTGCATCGCAGCTGGATTCTCCAATCTTAGCGGAATAATGAGTGCTCTTAACAAGCACTCAAACTTATTAAATATTCTGCTGAATAAAGTCAACTTGTTGGAGTCTTTGCCGCGCCCGCAGAGCGCAAACTTTCAGCTTCAACCCCCAGCAACTCGCGATGCTAGGGGCAAGGCAAACGGCTCATCAACAGCAACTAATCGAGCCCCTGTTTGGCCAGCAGCCGCTGCTCAAGCAAAAGCATGCGATCAACTTGCATCAACGAATCGCTCAATCCGTAATGCCGATCATCCAAATACAACTCGTCCGGTCAACTCCAATTCCGATAATGGCCCGAACAAATCTGCACCTAGAAATCCATTCATAATCGGTACTGGCGACGTCACTGCAGTTTCTAATAATCATGCTTTTCAATCCGCACCTCGTCGTCAATGGTTATACATCGGCAGAGTTTTCGCCGGCACAACATGCGATGACATTATAGATTATGCTCAATACATCCTTAAAATCGAAGATGTTTAATGCGAATCTCTTTACATATCAGACGACATCTGCTCATTCAAACTCGGCGTTCGCGAAATTATTTTAAAGTCACTACTGGATCCCAAAAAATGGCCTTCAAACACTGCAATTAAAGAGTTTATTTCTCGCCGCAGGTCAAATCGAGGAACATTTCGAGGAGATCCACAAGCATAAACACGACTCATCGAACTTGAACTCTGCTATCGAAGTTTTGTCTCTGTACTACCAAAATGTACGTGGACTCAGAACCAAAGTGCTAGAGTTTTTTAGCAACATTAACGTTACAAATCATTCTTGTATTTTTTTAACAGAAACATGGTTAAACGACAATTTCTACAGCTCCGAATTATTCGGCAACTTGTTCAACGTGTTTCGACACGATCGGCAGTACTGTTCCTTAAACTGCACGGCTAAACCCTTATCAGCTCTTGAGTTACTGCATGCAAATGACTTCTCTTTTGAAGATGTCTGGGTTCGTATCCACATCGACTCACTTGATTTAGTTCTATGCTCGGCATTGTGTGCGGGCATTATCTAAAGTGTATTGAATCATATCTTTCCGAACGGGTCCAGTCCGTAAAATTATGTAAGTGCGTGTCTAATTTAATCAGTGTCACAAGTGGTGTGCCGCAAGGCTCCCACATCGGTCCAGCCTTATTTTTACTATTTTTCAACGATGTTGTGTCATGTATTAAGCATTCTAAGTATCTCTTGTACGCGGATGACTTAAAACTTTTTTGTAAAACTAAAGATATGTCCCAATGTTCGTTACTTTAGAATGATTTAGACAATATATCACTTTGGCGCAAACGCAACCTACTGCCATTAAATGGGAGCAAATGTAAAATCTTGCAATTCAGTAAATCATCAAAATGTCTACATTACCGTTACACTCTACAAGGCACACCTCTTGAACGAGTAGAAGAGTTCAGAGATCTCGGCGTTATATTCGACAAGTCACTGTCTTTTACTCCACATGTCGACAATCTTATATTAAGATCCTTCAGAATGCTAGGTTTTATAAAACGACACACTTCCAAAATGTTCGATTGTAAAGCAATTTTAACACTGTTTTACTCTTTAGTTAGAAGCACATTGGAATATAACAGCGTTAGATGGTCTCCGTCTTATACATGCCACATCAACCGATTGGAGCGAGTCCAAAACAAATTCACCAGATATTACCTATTTAAATATGGTTTTCCCTACAACGATATTCCTTCTTTAACTCGTCTTCAATTGGTTGGTATTCAGTCTCTACAACTGCGCAGAAATGTTGCATCTATTTTGTTTTTATTCAAATTGTTTAACGGCATTATTGACTGCCCGGAAATTTTACAACAATTCAACTTGAAAGTACCCGTTAGACTGTCAAGATCCAACAATTTGTTTTCAATTCCATTTCACCGTACCAATTACGGTGCAAACAATTTAGTTACCAGAATCGAATTATTGTATAACAAGCAATATTCTATGATCGACATTTTTAACTATTCACTAGCTGCACTCAAACGAACAATTTCGGAAGGAGTCGTTATCCAAACCATTACTTGTTAGTAAGCTGACTGCGTCCCAGAATGCTCTTTCTTTATGTATTTTTTTTCTCGTTTGCTCTATGTAATATTCATAATAATTTATGTGTCATATTTTTTGTACTATTTAGAATTAAGTTTCTGTAGTTATTATTAGTCTAAATATAACTTAGTCTAAAAATAAATAAATAAATAAATAAATAAATAAATAAATAAATAAATAAATAAATAAATAAATAAATAAATAAATAAATAAATAAATAAATAAATAAATAAATAAATAAATAAATAAATAAATAAATAAATAAATAAATAAATAAATAAATAAATAAATAAATAAATAAATAAATAAATAAATAAATAAATAAATAAATAAATAAATAAATAAATAAATAAATAAATAAATAAATAAATAAATAAATAAATAAATAAATAAATAAATAAATAAATAAATAAATAAATAAATAAATAAATAAATAAATAAATAAATAAATAAATAAATAAATAAATAAATAAATAAATAAATAAATTAATATAAACACTTGCCTTTTTAAAATAAGACTTAAAATAGATGAACTTTTTTTAAATTACTAAAAATATTTTTTAAGAAGTTTGTTCTATCATCTTTTTATGCATTATAACGGTTGACATAATTGTTCGTAGGGTTGAGACGAAGAAAAGTCCTGGGTAAAATGTGTGTATCGGGATATAGGTATAATACAAAGCTACATAAGAGGTAGTCCACCTAAAAGGTATAAAATCACTAGGTATTGTATTTAAAAGAAAAATATTGCAATTAAATCATATTGTAGATATTTAAAATGTTGCTATGATCGAAAATTAGGGTGCAAAGCGAGAGCGGTAATATCTTTAAAACGAAACAGTACTGACTTTGTGGTATTTTCACCACATAGGCATCCACCTGCTAGTAATGACAATGGACTCATAGAGTTTGTATCTGAGCTTAAACAGAATTGTAATTGGTATC
>CAUVYR010000101.1:0-12631 GCA_963556235.1 Cryptophagus acutangulus | reverse complement strand
TTATCATTTTTGCGAAGCCCGAAATGGGCTTCCTAAAAATAAACGTGTATAAAAGCGTCATTACAATAGATATTGCCATCTACATGATTTTAAAATAAATTGTGGGCTTCCTAAGTCGGTATAATTTCTTCAAAAAATACACTTTAGTTCCTTTCAACTGACTATAGGGGGCGCATAATTTTGAGTGTATATACATCCACTGTGTTTGACCGACTTTAAGAAGCCTAGGTATATTATTCGCTCAAACGCTAAGTATTTAGTGAAGGATTAAACAACATAGAAATTCTCTTGCGACAGATACTTCTAACTGGAAACTTATGCTTATTAGCCTACGAGTATATTATTTGCAAAAACATTGAAAAAGCAACAAGTACTAAAAGCAGTTTTATTAATTAAAAATCAAAATACATTTAAGTAGAACATAAAGCAATAGCCAAAAGATTCAAGCATTTCTAAATGAATTGTAAACTAAAGTTTTTATCTTCACCCAGTCTTTATTTATCAAGTTTTTTCCATACTTATCGAGAAATTCGTCACATTCGTGTTTCATAGGGGTGACTTTATTTTTCAAATGAAGTTTAAAGTAGTCCAACACAACTTTTTTTTCATGATCGGTCCAACGCATACGTCCGGATATTTGTTTACAATTGATCCGTTTTGTAGGTATATTATTTTCTTTTCTGCACTAACTATTTCCTTTTCATTTATTCTTTCTTTTGAACTTTCTTTAGCTAATATTGTTTCTGACAAGTTTCTTTCTCTTAATTCATCTTCAAACCATTCTAACTTATCTTCTACAGTTTGTTTTGTGCTAGTTCCAGCAACATCTTCTTTTTGAAATGTGTTTTCAAGTGATGGTTTGGTAGAACTAGTATTTGTAATTTGGTGCAAAAATCTTTCTGAAAGAGGTTGACTGTCGCTAACGTCTTCACCTTCATCGGATTCAGAACTATAGTAAATGTCTTTATCCAGTTCAATTTCATTCAAGCTTTTTCCCTGAAATTCTTTTCCCTTTCCTTTTTCAAGCAATAGTAAGACTTTAGCAACCTTTGCTGTTTGATAAATATCTTGAGGTAATCTAAAACAAACATAAATAATAAACTAAGGAATGACGTTAAACAGAAATATGTATCAAAATTTACTAAAAGTAAATTTTGATATAGTATAAAATTCGTACCTATAAAATTCGGCATGAGTTTTCTTTGTGTGTCCCATAAACGTGGCAACTTGTTCCATCTCATCTGGTTGCATGCTCATGAGTTGCAGAGTTGTAGCAATATGCTTCCTAAATTTTGTCGATGTTAATAGTGTTGGTTGCTTGGCACCACATTTTTTAGCCAAACGTCGAATGATATTTGCTCCAGACATCCATCTATTATCAGAACCGGGGTTGGCAAACAAGTAAAAGTTAGATTTTGGTACTACATTTGTAGTGCTTCTCACTTCAAGTAAGCGACTGATAAACTTTTGGATGCGCTTAGAAAAAAGAATTGCTACCGGTTTGGAACCTTTTCCACCTGTTACAACTCTTTTAAATTGTTGGCATAATATTTTCTCCACAGCAGTCAATGATTCAGTAAATGCTTCTTGATTACTTCCACAACTATCTTTTATGTAGTTTTCTATCTTTAGATATTGGACGTCACCCACTCGTTTCCGGTTAAACATAACAGTCTGAGTCAAGACACATTCAGTCAAAACTTTATAATTTTTTTGAATGTCAATATTGGTGGTCAATTGATCATATGCTTTACTGGCAAGATCGTTTAGATACGTTTGGAATGTAAGTATGTCGTTTGTTAATGGTAACTGTACTGATATTTCCCATTGCCTTTCTTTGAGTGTTTTTAGCGCTAAGCTTGAAACTTCATTACACCAATGCCCTTCAATTAGTTTAACTAAATCTTTAATTTCGGTTTTTTGTTGGTCTCTGTTTTCCCAGTTTAAGTTAGGAAGATTTCTTTTTTCAAGAACGACTTTGAAAGCAATATTGCATACCGTTTTTAAATTTGTGCCCATGTGTAATGCTAAAGAAGGAGCTTTAAAACTTTTCTTACTATCATCGTAACCGCTAATATTCTTCACAGCTAATATCAGAGTTTGGAATAACTCTGGTTTGAGTGCATCAAATAGTCCACGAATATCATTATTCAAAGATCTCAGAATCATTAACATTCTTGCCATTTCTCTAATCCTGTTTGATACCACAGTGGCAATTTGTTGCCTTTTATGTTTAGCCAAAAGTGATTCTCCATATAAACATATTAACGGATCTGTCTTTGCTACTTCACTTATATCGTCGGCACGCATTATTCCAAATACTTCTTTTTTTATACGAGATGTGTTTAAATACTGGTGATTTTTTGTTATCATTGACGCCATAAATGTTTGAGACCTTGTTAAGCAGTTTTTTCCTGCATTAAGTACGTCAGCCGGTTTTTGTTTACATTGCTTTACATGTTTGTATAATAATTTTTTAGTATAATGTCCTAAGCAATAGGTGCAAACGAAGTAAGTTGTTTTAGAATTTTTAGAAGTTCTAACAGGATTCAAGATATTTTTTTCAATTTTCAAATGAAAATATCCTTGTTTTCGAATAGCTGCAATCATGGCTAAACGATCTTTGCTTCCTGGTTTTAGGCTCATTATTAGTTTCACATCTTTATGACTTTCATGATGCCTAATCAGATGCCTAGTGAAATGCGTTACAACATCTTGATAGCAGATTGGGCAGAGAGTTGGCCTTTCTCTAGCAGAAGCTTTTTTGATGTATTGTTGATTGAGTTCCTTAATAAAATAGACTAGTATGTTATTAGGAGTAAAAGTAGCGAGTGTGGCGCTACTTGCACCACAAGCAGCGCCAGCTGCTTGCTGGCGAGCTTTGGATTTACTGACGAGCGCAGCGAGGCAGTAAATCCAAGAGAGCCACACAAAGTTACTTTTACTCCGAATAGCATATGCTATTTTATTTTCAAACGTCATTAAAGTGTGCATGTTCGTGACTAGATTGTGAAACTAAATGTTTTACTTTAGTGCCTAGGAGCTAAAAGGAAATTACATTTGCGCTTAGGCAGCAAAAGTAAATTTTTAAATACTCAATTATTTTATAAATTTACTTTTGCTGCTTAAGCGCAAATGTAATTTCCCTTTATCTCCTAGGCACTAAAGAAAAACATTTACCTTCACAATCTCGTCACAAACATGCACACTTTAATGACGTTTAAAAATAAAATATATTTTTTTATATTTATCGAAGATGAAGTATTGTATTAGTTGTAAATGTGATGGGCAAGTGTGCCTTAACAACAATTACACTAAAAGTGTTGATTCATTAGTCAAACAGGTCGTTTACCTAATGCCTACCACAGCACCTTGCATTATTGGTATCCGCCAATAATGCAGTAATAGCATAATAGGGAAAGAGGACATGAACCCACAAAAAGCTGGCGAGTACACTTTTTGTGTTTGGTTCAGTTGAATGGACAAATTAGTAATTTAGTTGTTTAGTATTATTCTGGATATGAAATAGAGTAGACATATTCAAGCGGGGCATGTAGTTTATCTTACCCTTAAAACCGCTAATATTCCTTCGGCGTTACATGGCGATCTTGCCAGTGCAAATTCCATTTTGAATTTGATTTGATCGGAATAAGTTGTAAAACGCGTGTTGCATTAAAGCCGTGGGTGTTAGTGAGAACGTTAAAATGGGGAAAAATCAGAGCAAAGAAGAGAAGAAAGAAGAAGTCATCATCGCACAATCAGCGGGTGGCCAAGTGAACTTTGAGGTATCACATTTTGAAGTTATGGGCGTGCTTGCGTTCGGTCTAGTCTTGATTCTAAGTGTTTTCCTGATATACCGTTACATCCAAAGAAGTTTAAGAAAAATGGTACGCCGGGCAGCCAATGAAGAAGCCATCCGCATGTCGATGCTAAATCTCCAAAGCGTCTAGGCTCAAAGGCCGGGAACATCAGCAACTGTCGTAAATCAACCAAAAGGTAGTGACTGAACATTTACTAAAACTACACTAATGGACTAATATCAATAAACCAAAACGAGGTTAGCTAATAAATTCTGTTAGTATTAATATACAATAAATATTTAAGATGTAATGAGTAAAGACGCAGATAAATTTAACTTATTGTATGCACAAATTAAAAACTTTCAATGCAATTTAAATAAAGATGCAAAAGAAAGGCGGGTATGTTTAATTAAAACCAACAAGAAACTTGCCATTTTAGAAGACACGGTAGAAAAAGTTAAAGCAGAGCAATATTCATTTTATGCGGAAGTAAAGAAAGGTGGAATTACATCTGAGGAAATAGAAGTAGTAAGAAATGTAATAGATAATATCGATAAAGTTATTGAGGATGTTAGATTAATATTAACAAGTAGAATAGATCATATTAACATATTAGAAGTAGCAAAATCTACTGCAACAAATAGTAACCAAAGTGGTAATTTAAATATAAATTTAGATAACAACATGGCTGAGAAATTTGATGTAAAAACTGCCGTAACCATGTTACCAAAAATGAATGGCACAGAGGATGTAACTACTCAACTTATCGAGGGTATTGAATTTTATGATAGTATGCTAGAGGAATCGGGAAAAAAATTGTTAACTACTTTTGTGTTAAAAATGAGGCTGTCTGCTAGTGCAAAAACGCGATTAGAAAAAACTTACAATTCAAATAGTGATCTAATAAAAGATATGAAAGCAAATCTTTTACAAAAACGATCAATTTCTTCACTGTGTGCAGAAATAAACACAAGTAAGCAAACTCATAAATCGGTTCAACAATATGGTGCTGGTATTGAGGAGTTAATGGAAAAGTTAACTTTAGCTCAAGCAAATGGTAATGATGTGGTTATGCGGGCTTTAGCAGAAGTTAATGAAAAAATGGCTTTAGAAGCATTTGCAAATGGGTTAAATGATAGTGAGATAAAAATAATTATTAAAAGCCGGAACCATTCCAAACTCAAAGATGCTATAAATAGTGCAGTAGAAGAAGAAAGGGTAAAAAATAATGATAGCAAAGAACAACTTTTTTATACTCGTGAACACAAACAAAATCAATTCAGTCACAGAGGTAACTTTAACGGGAATAGGTACCATAACAAAGGGAACAGTTTTCAAAATAATAAATACTTTCCGAGATATCAAAATAAAACGCGCGGGTCAAGTCGCGGTTATTATAATAATTCAAACCGTAGTGGAAACAATTACAGACGCGATGATACACCGAATAGTTATAATAATAGAAATAGTAATAGGAGACAAGAAGGGGTTCAATGTATGAATGCGGAAGTTGGGGAATCCTCACAGAATGTGGAGGAGCAGCACATTCTTGAAAATGCTGAGTGTGATAACAGTGAACCCGAGAAAGACGAGGTTCAAAAATTTTTTCGTGCCCATTACTAATATAATTAATAATAAAGTATTTGTTTTAAATATAAATGGCTTAAGTTACTTACGTATAAATTATAAAATGAAAGAATTGATATTTTTAATAGATACCGGGGCGTCAATTAGTGTAATTTCTAAGGACGTTCTGTTAGAGGGTGAAGTAGTGGATAATAATAGACAAATAATCATTAAAGGATTTACAGGTAGTACTAAGGCACTAGGAACAGTTAGTATTAAATTTAGATTGACAAATATGATGGCGCGAAATTCTGATTTAGTTACACATGAATTTCATGTAGTGAATGAGTTGAATGATAATAGTATGCATGGGATAATAGGGTCAGATTTCTTTCATAAGAATAAGGTGCATATAAATTACGAAGCATTGCTTTTACAATTACAAATTAACAATAATCTAGTGACGGTTCCGTTAGAATCTAAATGCGATATATTAACCCTGATCCCACCAAGATGCGAAATTGTCAGATACCTTAGAGCAGACCTGGACGAAGAGTGTATTATCGTTTCTCAAGAAATTTGTGAAGGGGTTTATTCAGGGGGTGCAACAGCCAAACCAGACAAAAACAAGTTGATTCCTATTCGGTTATTAAATACTACTGATAGGGAAATCAAATTAAAAAACTTTAAGCCGTTAATAGAAAAACTTTCTGCATTCAATGTATTTAATTTTGGCAACGTTGAACCTTCAGTAAATAGAATTGATAAGTTATTAGATGAAATTAAACTACAGTCGTTAAACTCCGAAGAGAGAGATACGATTCAAAAAATCTGTGCTAAATATTGTGACGTGTTTTACTGCAAAAATGACCCATTTTCTGTTACAAATGTTTATAAACAAAACATCATGTTACAAAGCAATGCAGCGCCTGTATATATTAAACCGTACAGGCTGCCACAAGCACAGAAGCTTGAAATTTATAAGCAAATTGATACCATGCTGGGAGATGGAGTAATTGAACCTAGCAGTTCGGCATGGTCAGCTCTTCTTTTAATTGTGCCCAAAAAGACAGATAGTGAGGGTAATAAAAAATGGAGAATAGTTATTGACTATCGTCAACTAAATAAAAAAGTAGTAGATGACAAGTTTCCCTTGCCATGTATAGAAGAGATCTTAGATGCACTTTCAGGAGCTGTATATTTTTCACACTTAGACTTGTATCAAGGTTATTATCAAATTGAATTAGAAAAAAAATCGCGACCGTGTACGGCATTCACAACGGGAAGAGGTCAATTTCAAATGACTAGATTGCCTATGGGTCTTAAAATAAGCCCAAATGCTTTTTCTAGAGCCATGACAGTTGCAATGTCTGGCCTAAACTATGAAAATTGTTTCATCTACCTTGACGATCTTATTGTTTTTGGCCATAACCTACAAACGCACAATAGAAATTTAATAAAAGTTTTTGAAAGATTGCGAAAAGTTAATCTAAAATTAAATCCGAATAAATGTAATTTTTTAAGGAAAGAAATTTTGTATTTAGGTCACGTAATTTCTTCAAATGGCGTGTCACCTGATCCGGAAAAAATTAGAGTTATGCAAAATTATCCAACACCTAAAAATGCAGACGAAACAAAACGGTTTGTCGCTTTTGCCAATTACTATCGTAAGTTCATAAAAAACTTTGCGGAGATTGCAAATCCGTTAAATCACTTATCAAAGAAAAACGTAGAATTTAACTGGTCCGAAGAGTGTCAAAATTCATTTCATAAGCTAAAGCAAGCACTGCTTAACCCTCCAATACTACAATATCCTGATTTCTCAAAAGAAAATACGTTTATTTTGAGAACTGACGCGTCGGGCTATGCAGTAGGTGCAGTTCTATCGAATGCAAACGACAAACCTGTCGCGTATGCTAGTAGGAGTTTGGCGGCCGGAGAAAAAAATTACTGTACTATTGAAAAGGAACTTTTAGCGATAGTATGGGCAGTAACGAAATTTAGACCATATTTATTTGGTCGCAAATTTGACATTTTTACAGATCACAGACCGTTAGTTTATTTATTTGGGATGGCTAACCCATCCAGTAGACTAACAAAATTTAGATTGCGGTTAGAAGAATACGATTTTACGATAACATATATCAAAGGTAAAGAAAATGTAACCGCGGATGCATTGTCAAGAATATCAATTGATTCAAATGAGTTAAAAGCAATGACTAAAAATATTGACAAACAGATACACGTTCTAACGAGAGCACAAACCAAAAAACTTAGTAATACAAGTGATGAAAGTTCATCAACTAAGGAAATACTAGGAAACAGAACTGGCCATCCGGGTATGATCGAACTTTTAAAACCACCTAACAATGGCACTGAAATCAGATTAGTTAATAAAAAAGAATTTGAAAAACTTCCAATTAATAAATCAAAGTCGGCTATAAATTATGATAATAAAATAAACGTAATTTATATTAACGAGCAGGTTACTCGATCGGCGTTCGACTTAGGTAAAACGTTGAGGGAACTTGCGTATATTTGCACAAAAAATACTATAAAGGAAATAGTAATAATAAAAAATAAAAACAATCTAAATTTGATTGAAGGAATATGTAAACAATTAAATATTTTAAAGACAGCCGACGTAAACATTTGTGTCATTAAAGATAAAATTAAAATTGAAGATAGTGAAACTCAAAAAATAATTATGAATGATTATCACATTTTGGCCACAGGTGGACATGCAGGGATAAAAAGAATGTTCAACAATATTTCTAGATTTTATTATTGGAATAGCATACGAAAAGACATCGAAAACTTTGTCAAACGGTGCGATTCTTGTCAACGCTATAAGTATTCAAATATTAAAAAACAACCGCTCACGATCACAACCACCGCAGGTTCGGCTTTTGAGAAAGTATTTATTGACCTAGTAGGTCCGTTGTCTCCCGATTTAAATAGTAACCGTTATATTTTGACCCTGCAATGCGAACTTAGCAAATTTGTAGAATGCTATCCAATTATAAATAAAGAAGCCAACACAGTAGCAAAAGAGTTTGTTGAAAATTTCATTCTTAGATTTGGAATACCTTCTTCGATTGTCACGGATAGAGGTACAGAATTTATGGCACAAGTATTTAAGGAAGATTGTAATCTGTTAGGTATTAAACAATTAAATTCTACTGCTTATCATCATGAAACACTTGGAGCACTAGAAAACTCTCACAAACATCTATCAGCAAATCTTAGAATGTATGCATCTCAACATGAAAGAGATTGGGGGTCGTGGGCCAAGTATTGATGTTTTGCTTATAATAATACAGTGCATACGGAAACGCTGTATACACCACATGAATTAGTTTTTGGTAAAACGAATTGGTTACCGTCAAACATAACGCGGAACGTTGAACCGCTTTATGAGTTTAATAATTATCCAAATGAACTAAAATATCGTTTGCAAATAGCATGGAAAGACGCTCAGACAAATTTGATACACTCGAAAAGTCGTAGAAAGATAAATTGTAATCATAATAGGAAACAATCAATGTATAGTGAAAATGATAAAGTATTAGTACGCAATAGTTCGGGAAATAAAAGCGACCCAATTTTCCTAGGACCTT
Organism: Cryptophagus acutangulus; assembly: GCA_963556235.1. Classification (NCBI taxonomy): domain Eukaryota; kingdom Metazoa; phylum Arthropoda; class Insecta; order Coleoptera; family Cryptophagidae; genus Cryptophagus; species Cryptophagus acutangulus. The sequence goes on along the minus strand of CAUVYR010000101.1, from coordinate 3,645 downwards.
ATAGTGTTGTGAAAGACGAAGATCCTAATGTGCGGTTACAAGTGAATAACAAAAGTGTAATAGTCCATAAAAACAGAGTGAAAATATATCAGGAGTGAAAAACATAAACTATCTCAAATGTAATTAAAATCTGTTGCAGTGTTTAATTGTAATTTATTGATTTATTTATTTATACTAGTTAGGTTAAACATTTTTTTTTTATGTTTTTTTTTTTAGTTTTTAAGAGGGGTGGTGTGATGGGCAAGTGTGCCTTAACAACAATTACACTAAAAGTGTTGATTCATTAGTCAAACAGGTCGTTTACCTAATGCCTACCACAGCACCTTGCATTATTGGTATCCGCCAATAATGCAGTAATAGCATAATAGGGAAAGAGGACATGAACCCACAAAAAGCTGGCGAGTACACTTTTTGTGTTTGGTTCAGTTGAATGGACAAATTAGTAATTTAGTTGTTTAGTATTATTCTGGATATGAAATAGAGTAGACATATTCAAGCGGGGCATGTAGTTTATCTTACCCTTAAAACCGCTAATATTCCTTCGGCGTTACACAAGCATTTTTTATATCGAATATTTTTACTGCTCGCGTAAAAATATTGTAATTGTGAAAATTCGATATTTTCAGGTTTTAAGTGTTTTGGGTAATTCAGCACACGTAGATTACAAAAATCATATTTACTAATTTTCGTCAGTGTGTCTGTCTGTTGATTTTGATTGAACCATATCTTGAAAATTACTGAACCAAACAAAACTAAATTTGGATCTTTATTCTTCTTGAAAAACTAGTTTTTTTTATGTAAAGAAAATAGTGCCCCAATTTTTTTTTTATTAGAAAAACATGCGCACGAGAGTCCCAAATCTAGCCAAAAAGTGGAAAATAAAATGAATATTCGTAGAAAGACAAATATTGTAAAGTAATATTATACAGAGTGTGTCACGGGAAGTGTCTATTAGACGTTTTTAGAGAACTGTTAAAGCTAGAGTTCTGAGTTTTGCAATGTTTACTCATGAACAGTTTTCCAATTTATTGAAAATCTTTTTGTGAGTTTATCGCTTTGGAAAATACGGGAAGTACATATCAACTTTGTTTTTTTATTTGAGACACCCTGTATTTTTTATATTTTTAATCGTTATTTAGTTATAATTTTATTTATGAAAATAATGGAAATATTGGGTTAAAGAATAGTATATAGTGTTATTAGGATTAAAAGTGTCAAATTTTTAGATGAGCAATACGTTTGCGTTTGCCAGGCGAAGCGAAGCGTAGCCGAGCGAACGCAAATAATGCGAATCTTAAAATCACTTTTAATCCGAATAACACATACTATTTTTTCTCCAACTGAGCTAATTATTATAAAATATCAACAAATTAGCAATTATTTATTTGCTGTCACACAAATTTGTCACCAAAAACTCACTTGATTCAATAATATTTGTGATTAAAATTGCAAAAACAAAAAGAAGTAATACGTTACCAGGCAACAAGCATCATTTTGTTACAGTAAGAAAATAATCTCACTTTTTGTTACTGTAAAACAAAGGCCAACTTCAACGACTAATATTAATTAAAAAAAATGAGCTATTTTGTGACAGTTGGGAAAAAATTTAATTTTTTTGTAAAATATGGTTTGAAGACAATTATATGTTTGAATATCATTTATAACTTAATAAAGAAACTTAATAACTTCGAAAGCGACAAATTGCCAAAAATATTTTCAATTAACTGAAAAATTGTTCATAAATAAACATTTCAAATTTTAGAAAATTAATCTTTAACAGTTGTCTCAAAACGTCTAATAGAATTTTCCCGTAACATTTCCTGTATAACTACCTCTAATGACCGACTGGGTAGTTTGTACTACTATTTTGTGTGAGTCATTGAATTGCAAACTTACACAAGTTGTTGAAGATTGGACGGTGAAACACTCATCTATAACGTTTTTTCTTGATTTTTTTTTCAGTTAAGTTGTTAGTTTCTGAATTCCGAATTTTGGTTTGATTCAAGTTTGCTGTATTCTGTGAATATCAAACAAACAAATATATTATTAGAGCATTTTTGTTGGCATATGTTATGTAATTGCTATCAAAACTACAGATCGCAATAAACACATACCTTGCTAGTTGATGGTAGATTAACATCTTCTTTTCCGCCGTCAGATAATTCATTTATAAATTTATCTTTAGAAGAGTTTAGCATATTTGAACTTTTTCTTGAGTAAGTTCTTATAGCTTCACCGATGGGGGGGTTCATCAATTGCTTCAAAAATGTACCAGTTGTAGATTTTATTTCTACGTCATTATCTGAGGAGGATTGAGAAGAAGTGGATAAAGATGAGCTTGAAGATGGAATAAATTCAGATCCTGAACTTTGATCTTCTTGAAATGTGTCAAAATCCGATATATCTTTGTTTGCTTCTGAACTGGAGCTGTTCCAGGCAGAAAATGTATCAGTCTCACTCACAGTGTTGGAAATTTCGGACATTGATTGTTTGGACTCCGACAACAACTCCACAGATTCAATTGTTTTCTGACCAGGCTCTTGGATTATTGTTAATTTTTGTAAAACAATATTGTTGGTCGAATAAGTTGGAATATTAATATCGTCTATGTCCATAGAAACATTTTTAAGTGTAGTTAATTCGGAAGAAAGAGGAAAATGCAATGGATCAGTTTCAGGTAAAGTGTTCCTATCCATGATATTACAACTAGCAGTCTCAACAAATTTGTACGATTCAACATTATCAGGATCTTTATGCTCAGAAATCGATTCCAATGAGTGATTTGATTTTGCTAGTGAGCCGCTGATGCCTTGAAAATCTACATTATTTTCAGAATTTAGAACAGAGTCAGGAATATAGATTGGAATACTATCGTCAATTTCTATTAGGCTATCAAATGTGATATCTGGTTTAGGAAGAGTCAAATTCATAAACGTCGATTCTTGTATTTCCATTATATCAGTTTCATTAAAATTGACTGATTCATATATGTTATCTTCATTATTAGATGAATGAAAAACATTAGCCCTCTCGGAAACAACAACTTGCTTTTTTGCAAGAGCTAATTCGAGTAATAATTTTGTCCGATTCATTTTATAACACTATAATAGTTTATATATAATAATCGTTATTAATGTTATATAGTTCTTACTTACCTTCTATTAAATCTCAATATGACAATAACACTGCGAACAGTTAAGACTAAAACAAGACTTTTTGAAATGTACTTTTCTTATTAAAGCAGATCAACCACTAGTAGCTTGCGATAAATGAATAAACAACTAGTAGATTTGGCAGCGCCGACACGTTTCCTAAAATCTGCGAAACATATAAATATATACGTTTGGGCTTCTTAAGGACCGTATCACAATTACAATAACTGGCAACGCCGAAGGGCTTCCTAACATTGGAGGGAAATATAAATATATGCACTCGGGCCTCGTAATGACCGTACTACTTAAAGGGCTTCTCAAAAACTGCCAAGTCTAAAGTGTAGTGAAAAATGGTTCTTGATTAATCTTACCCCTCTAACCGTCGGGTGAATTATACGCAATTATAAAGTGCAGAAACTCGAAATATACAGCCTTAATTTTGATTTTTAACCTGGGCTTCAGGATATCTGTAGTATGTACTGGGCTTCGTATC
>CAUVYR010000100.1:0-14040 GCA_963556235.1 Cryptophagus acutangulus | reverse complement strand
CTTTTTAAAATTAATTTTTAAAACATTAATAACTTTTAATGTGGCTCTATATAACATAAAATTTTATCTTACCAAATAAAAAAAAATTTATCAGATTCTTTAAAAAACGAAACAAAAATATTATTCTTTTATTTATTGGTATTCGTGTGTAACACTGTAAAGCTCAACTCTCAGCTAAGCCCTATATTAACGCAGCCTTAAGACGTACAGATTTCTTATTTACAAAACTTACAAATATGCACAGAATCCATACGTTTTACATTAACCTAACCTATTTATATTCCGAAAAAAAAAAAGTCGTTTTGCATATTTAAAAAAAACCAATAAAACAAAAAAGTCGTTTTACATTAACCTAACTTATTTATATTCCGAAAAAAGTCGTTTTACATTAACCTAACTTATTTATATTCCGAAAAAAGTCGGTTTACATTAACCTAACCTATTTATATTCCGAATTTATATTGGCATTGTTAGATAATATCATGGCCTCTACGATTAACTAAGTGCAACTTTTTACTCAAACGTTTCCTAAAATTAAGATCGATGCCATTGAATTCATCAAGCTGAGTTTGAGGTCGGGTCAAAAAGTAAATTCCAGCCAAAATTTTAAATTCCCACCAATCCTTAGAATCGCATATTGGCGAAAAGTGCGAAAAATGCGTTTGAAAAAGAAAAGCGCTGTCCCTTGATTAGGGTCGCAACTAGTCAGTGGAATTTGTGTGAGAGAGTCGGCTATCTACCTGACTCCTTTACTTTGTCTGTTTCACTAAACTCCGTTTCAGTTCCATTACATAACAGCTGTGAACGGATATTTGTTGAAACCCATACACATCTCTTCTCTTTCTGTATTATCGTATTTGAATTTGATTGTCTCTTTCTAAGCGATAAACTACTACGCAGCCTCATCTAATTTCTGCAACATAGTGTTCTCGTTCACGTCTCGACCGCCGTCCGTGTCTTGTCGCCTGTGCAGTGTTCTGTGTCATTCGTAGTTGCATCGCAATAACGATTTTGTACTAGAAGTCTAAATAATTTCATATTTTTCTTCCGAAAAAAATTGTCTGAACATACCAAAATGCAGGGGATGTCATTGAACAGTCTCAAAAAGCACAAAGCCGTAAGTAGCACCTTAAATTTAATAAAAATGGCCAATTTCGATGACATAACCTTTAAACGACATTTCCCAAGTTTTCACTACAGGTACATATTATTGTAATTACAGTTGATTCCTTTGTACTTTTGTACTGCTTTGGGTTGTGCTGGAGCCGCATTTTATACAGCTCGTTTAGCTTTCCGCAATCCTGACGTGCAATGGAATAGAACCACTGGTGAAATATCAAATGAAGAATTCAGAGCAAAACAATACAAGGTAAATCGCAGTTTACGATTTTGGTACGATATTTATACGATATATATGTTGCAGTTTTACTCACCAAATGTAGATTATTCGAAAATGGATAGTCCTGCACCAAAATATTAAGAAGTGGCTAATAATAGTTGTAATTAGAATGATGTAATCATACATATTTAAAATAATAAATAAATAATTTAAATTGTAAGATCGTTCGTATTTTCGGCATGCTTAATATGTTGTAGATTGCAAAGTAGCGGGCAGTACAACTATTGCGTTGTTCACATCATGTTCCAAACCATAATAGTAAATATGAATGATTCAAGTTCATAGACTACAGCACCCGTACCATAGCGATATTTTGGCAGTCCGCAGTATCCTTTCCCCTATGTAGCCGGAAACTACAAACTTCACTTTATTAAATTTCATTACAATAGTATACTTTGTACAAAAAAAGGTGGCCGCACGTCATCAATTTGCTGGATCTAGTTCAGACGATCGTATTGTATGGCTAGGCTATACAAGCGCATAAAAATATGCTTGGCTACAGTGATACGCATGTCGATTTGATAACGTTTTTGACGTATACATTGATGACGTGATCGCCACCTTTCCTTGCACATAGGTATATTACGCCTCATTGCGAGCGATCATTAGTAAATGAATTAGGGTAGAGCCTAAAAAAAATCGTACGGCGTAGATAGAATTATTGAAATTATTTAAAGTCAGTTTAGACGTTTAAGTAATTCAATCAAATTATCATCGAGTTACGATTTTTTTTTGAGTGCGCGTATCCGAGGCCTACGTTATTAAATAAATAATAAGTATAACGTAGGCTTCGGCTTATCCCAATTCCTTTTTTTAAAGATCACTCGCTGACAATGAAACTGATAAGGCACCAAACTCTATTTGACGAACACACGTACTACGGCAGAAGCGCCCGTAATACTTAAACTCATGCAATTGGTTGCATAAAAAGCTGGATTTACATGCTAACACTCGGTCATAATTCATAAAATTCAAATTGCTAACCCACAAATATAATTTGGGATCTATTAATTTGAAAAAACGGAATTATGCAGAATTCTGCAGACGCGTTTATGCGCATGCGCAGGCTGCTTACAAACTTAAGCCTCAACTACATACTCAACTTTCAGCGTTTTTGGAACTTAATTTATGCGTTTACATATTATTGTAATCTTTTCATAATTTTAATTTATTAAGGCCAAATTGCAGAAACGTGGATTAAGTGTGAAAAGTATTACCCAGAATTATATTAGATTTTGACACACTACTGTGTTATCTTATTAACCCACAGCAGACCCAAAGTTAAAATTTTAATCCTGGTTTAAAATTTAACCATGGTTCTGCAATCTCTTCTAACTGTTGCAAACTATTAATAAATAAATATTCATATATAATACAACAAGTGGCTGCTATCTTACCAGCAATTTTTATCCGTCAGATAGATAACGAGTACTGTTGCAACGACAATCGACACGAGCGCTTCAGCGCGAGTGGCGATTGTCTAGAGGCAACAGCTACGAGTTAATCTGACAGATAAAAATTACCAAAAGATTGCTGCCACGAGTTGTATTCTACAAGACAATCCAATGAAAGATTTGAAATGATAAAATCAAGGTGCCTTTCTGTATACAGTTTGTATCTTTTCCTGTTTGTATTCTGTATGTCACAGTCAGAAAATACGTTTGTAAGTCATAAGCTAAGCAAAGAATTTCTAGCACTGTTGTTCACAATTTTGCTAGTGCAAGTACTGGGCAAGGAACGCAAATTGTATACAATAATTGCAATGTTAATAACTATCATTAATTAAGTATTATTAAGTGTATTAAATTGCGTTATTCTTGTTAACGTTACATTTTTTGACAGCGACAATCGTACAGTCACGGCCAGAAAATTCCGCACGGTGTGTTTTTCGTTTGTAATTGTGGTTTTTAAACCACAGCTTACTTTTTTATTTCTGATATGTCAGTTTAATTTAAAAACTAGCAGATTTGACAGTTTTATTCTTACTTTTACAAAGTTTCATATGCCGTATCATACGTTAACCGAAGCTGAAAAAGGTTTTGCAATAGCAAAATTAGATTAAGGGTGGTCGTTGCAACGAGTAGCTGACGAAATTCAGTGCGGAAAAAGCACAATTTTTAATTTAAAAAATAAATATTTTATTTGTTGTCTTCGAATGTGATTCAATTTTGTTATTTGTATATCTAATTAAATTAATTAACCTAATAGTTTTCATTAATGTTAAACTTTAAAATAAAATTGTTAATTACTTCTCTCGTAGAGGAAGTATTGTATTCATGAAAAAAAAAATTTCTCCAAATTTCACTTTTTTCTACTTTATTGAATGCGTAGATTACGAAAATCATATTCACTAATTTCCGTCTGTCGGTCTGTCTGTCGGTCTGTCTGTCGGTCTGTCGGTCTGTTCGTTTCTTTAAACCGCTATATTTCGGAATCTACTGACCCGATTAAAGCAAAATTTGCGTCCTTTTTTTCTACCTGCCCATTGATTAGGTCAAAGAAAAAAAAGTTAGGAAATTCTCAAGGACCTGCGCATTATTGGCCAAAAACATGCCAAAAACAGCAAAATCGGTGCATCCACTTAATCTTCTAAAGTTGCAGACCGATTTTGACCAAATGTTAAACATATGTTTCGTGTATACCCCAAGTGGTGAATGCTTTCAAAAAATCTGTAGTTTTTTTAAGGGTTGACTTTTTATTAAGGGTTGAAGGGTCAAAAAGTTGTAAAAATGCATAAGTTGTAACGTAAATATCTGCCAGGAGGAATATTTTATATGAACCAAATTTGGCATACATATTAGGAATACATTGAAGAAAATGCTGGTAAAAGTTTCATCCCCTAAAAATGAACCCTAGTGGCCTGTTGGGTCTTTAAATTAATTGTTCAAAAGTTGGCGGTGTTTTTATTTTTATATGTCAGCATAACTCACCATTTTCCGTCAGTAATTTTATATATTTTCACATATTGAGTAACTAAAAATAATTTACGACCCTAACTACACACCCCCACCCCCCAAATATACAGTTTGAGTTATATGGATCGGATTTTCTTCATATTAGATTTCTACTATACATTTAAAACAGATTTAAGAATAATCTAATTAAAAATAATATGCGACCCTTATTTTACAACTTCAACCCTTAACATACCCTTTACTGTCAAAATGTTCGGATTTCTTTCAAATTTGGTAGTAGTAATTTTAACATATTTAACTTATCATTACTTATTTAATTTAATTGAAGTTAGGCTAGACCTACATTTTACAATTGTAACCCCTAATACCCCCCTCATAGTTAGAATTGACAGATTTATTTAAATTTTAGTATATATAAACGAGAGAAGTACTGTGGAATCTCATTTCCAGCGAATTTTTTATTTATTTTATGATTTTATAATTTAAAAATAAATTGTACGCCACTGAATTTCTGAATATTTTTTAAAGTTCGATTTACTATAGGAAATTTTTTCAAAAACCTACCTTGTCGCTGTCAAAAATGTACAGTCGCGGCCAGAAAATTCCGCTTCAATCAAGTTTGAACATGGGTTCCAGTTAGACGCGCTGAAATGGGAGCTCAGCCGAAGTACTCCTTTTAAAAGCTCGAATAATCCTCGAAATCAAATACCTCTTTCTCCCTCAGAACTTACCAACGCACTCTACATTATTATCAAGGCTATTTTGGCTTAATATTCTTCTCCTGAAATATCCGCACTTAGTACGCGGTCTCTTTCTAATCTCATCACTGTCTTATAATATAAAACATCATATCCTACTTCCAAGTTTGCATCGCTTGGCCACTATTATAATAGATGATTTTCACAAAAGGTATCTTCATCAAGGAATCCAAACGTTAACTTGTCTATTGCGACAGCAATTTTGGATATTGTCTTCTAAACGAGCTGTGTCACGAGTCGTTTCAAAATGTTATAAGTGTTGGCATCACAAACCAACTACTTCTCAACGACCGATGGGCAATTTGCCTTCTCTTCGTGTATCGTAACTGAAGCCTTTTTCTTGCGTTGGTGTCGATTTAGGTGGTCCGTTTTTAATCACACTGGGTAAGACTCGAGGCTCCAAATCTCAAAAGGCTTATATAGTCAAACCGTTTTCGTTCTGAGCCCTGGGTTCCCAGCTGATTGCGCCTGCATCAAATCAATTGAAGGCCATGCAAAATGTTTACCAGTGGCGTAACGTAGAAATATTTGTTTCCATGAAGGCGCTACATTTGGAATTAGCCTCTGCCCTTACATCCGATGCGCTTCTAGCAGTACTACGTCGATTTTTAGCCCGTCGCGGCCGTTGCACTACTATATTTTTAGGTTGTGGAACTAATTTTGTCGGTGCTCATCGCGAAATGGAAGGTTGGATGCAACAATCTGCTAATATAATGTCTTACAATAATGTCTTACAAAACTTACCTAGCTAGAATTATAGGTAGTCAAATTTTGATCTATGAAGAATTCTAGTCAGTTCTGACCCAAATTGAAGCCCTCCTTAATTTACGACCTCTATGTCCATTAACATCTGATCTAAATGATTTGGATGTTCTCACTCCGGGTCATTTTTTGACATTAGAACCGATTTCTGCGCTACCTGAACCCGACCTAAGGGAGTTAAATATCAATCGCCTCTCTCGATGGCAACTATTGCAACGTCTGTACCAAGATTTTTGGTCGCGTTAGCACCAAGTATATTTTCATACTTTACAGCAGCGAAGCAAATGGCTTATGCCTGACGCTCCTACCAAATTGAACACTATTGTTTTGATTAAAAATGAAGTGTTGCCTCCTTCAAAATGGCATCTGCGTCGTGTTATTGCGATACATCCCGGCCTTGATGGCGTAACTCGTGTCGTAACTCTTCGTACTGCAGGTCAAGAAATTTTGAAGCGACCGGTAGTGAAACTTTGTCCATTAACAACCGTTATCGTTGATAAATAACGCATTGCGTTCTTGGTGGGTGGTATGTTTTGTCCCAACTCTTTGTTATTGTTATGAGAATAATTATATATGTTACATTTATTTTCTTGACTTTTTTACTCAGTCTTTACGTTAGACGAAACTACGCATCGGAGTGAACAATCTTAATCTAACTCTTGAGATTGATCGGGCGCAACTCATAGTTTCCTCGGTTAACGCGCATTTTCGAAGTGGCGAATTTTCTCTAAATTATCATATATAATACAACAAGCGGCTGCTATCTTGCCGGCAATTTTTGTCTGTCAGATAGATAACAGATGTCAGATATAAGTACCTTGCAACGACAATCGCCACGAGTGGCGATTGTCTAGATTGTCTATAGCGACTGATAAAAATTACCAAAAGATTGCTGCCACGAGTTGTATTCGACAAGACGATCCAATGAATGATTTGAATTGATAAAATCTGATAAAATCAGGGTGCCTTTTTGTATACAGTTTGTGTCTTTTCCTGTTTGTATTCTGTATGTCACAGTGAGAAAATACGTTTGTAAGTCATAAGCTAAGCTATGAATTTCTAGCACTGTTGTTCACAATTTTGCTAGTGGAAGTACTGGGCAAGGAACGCAAATTGTAGACAATAATTGCAATGTTAATAACTATCATTAATTAAGTATTATTACGCGTATTAAATAGCGTTCTTGTTAACTTCTTTTAATTTTTTTGACAGCGACAATCGTACATTTTTGACAGCAACAATCGATCGTTTTTGACAGCGAGAATCGAACACTTTTGACAGCGACAATAGCATATCTAGATTTCTTGCCGAAATAATAGCCTGCTTTTTAGTTTCTCAGAGTAACATTTAGAGCATGAATTGGATTGTCGCTCTAATTTGTGTCAAAAGTGAATTAATAATGTCACATGTAAACAAAATCAAAATGTGACAGATGTAAACTGAATATGTGAAAAGTAACTTAAAAACCTAAATATCTATTAAATAGAAGAGATGTCAACTAAATAAGATAATAAGTGAATTACATATGTCAAATGTCTACTAAAAATGACATTTAATAACTAAACGTAACATATGTCAACTAAATATGTAAAAAACGAAATAAAAATGTGAAAGGTTAACTAAAAGACAGATGTCAACTAAATATGTCAAATGTTAAAAAAAAATGGCAAATGTCAATTAAATACGTCAAAAATAATCGAAAAATGTTAAATGTCAACCATAAAGCGACAAATATGTAACTGATTGTGTTGAAAGTGAACCCAAACTGACAGATATAAACTAAATACGCCAAAAGTGAACTAAAAATGTAAAATGTTAACTAATAGTGACAAATATCAATCAAAGACCTAGAAATATGTTAACTAAAAATATCAAATGTCAATAGTCAAATGTAACAGATACCAAAAGTAGACTAAAAATGGCAAATTTTAAACTAAAAGTGACAGCTTTCAACTAAATATGTCAAATGTTAACAAAAAACGACAGTTTCAAGTTAGTTTTCAAGTTTCAAGAATTATTGATTGCATTTTGTTAAATTGTAAATTGTATAAAATTGGAAAATTATTCCTTTCAAAAACACTGATATTTCCTCAAAAACTCCTGTCGGCTTAAGTTGTGAGTGACGCTGTAGAAATAAAGGCTCAGTATAAAAATATGTGATATAATACACATAGACGCGACGACGATGGATTAATTGTGGGCATTTGCAAATAATTTTAGTAACTCTAGTGTACATAATTTTCCCAATACGTTTACCCTTCGCGAGGCACTGTTCAATGAAAATGAAAAATCTTTTATATATTTAGTAAAATTTATTTAAAACAATTTTAAATAATAAATACAATCTTTGTATTTTTTACTTATTACTTTTTACTTTACTTTTTACTTTACTAAAATATAAATCAAAATTGTGGCATAGTCGAATCGATCGTGAGACCGTCGAAAACTATTATAATATTGTCAAATCCTGAAATTATTACTCGTTACGAATACTTTTTAGAGTAGTAACTTCAAGTTTTGTTCAGTATTTTTTAAATTTCAAGTTTTGTTTAGTTTTTGTTTAGTATATCTGAATTTCTGCGGGATTTGATTAATAATAAATAAACCAATAAACCAATCAAAACCAGTTCCAATAATAAAAAATAATTTGATCTTAAAAGTCTTTAGCATCATTATGAAACTTTATTCACTAAATTTTGAATTCTGTTTAAATGGTGTAGAGATTTTCATTGATACCTTGCCGCGCGGGGGGTAAACGTATTGTAAAAATTGTGAACACTAGATTTACTAAAATTATTTGCAAATGTCCACAATTAATCGTCGTCGCGTCTGTGTGTTATATGTCATATTTTTATACTGAGGCTTTATTTCTACAGTGTCACTCACAACTTACGCAGACAGGAGTTTTGAGAGGATCTTTTATATGATGTACCGGTGTAAAATTATTTTCAAAATTCAAATTAGTTCAACAGAAATTACAAATGTCCGAATTCAATATTTTAAATTATGTAATATTTAATTGATATATAAGTATTGTTTAGGTAATATGTATACCAATATTAAGAGCTCGTCATAGGCTTTCCATATGTGTACTTTCTATTTTTGTAGCTTTATCCTAAAAAGAGTTGTTACAGTTTTTTTCTTTTGTTGCTGAGTTTTGTTGCTAACTTCACGTGGGTCTATAATACGTGATAAAAAATCCAAATTTTGTATTGACCTACTTTTATTTAATATTATTTTAATATTTTATATTGAAGTGTAACAGAATTTTTTAAAATTTTTGTATAGTTTGATTTTTTAATTAAAATATCTGGAAATGCATTTCCGCAGTACTTCTCTCGTTATATATTATGCTATATTAATTTTAAAATAGTCACCGCGGACCAAATAGCATAAGGAACAAAACAAATGATTGAAATGAGACAAATGAAATGAAAACAAATGAAAGGAAAAAAAATATTGACATTTGTTACTTTTTTGTGATATGTCATTTTTTCCAAAATTTAATATTTATTATTATTTGTCAGATTGATTTTACTTGTATGTGTGTATGTGTCATATTTCATTATTAGTTTACAACCGTCAAATTCAATTGATTTTATCGATATTTGTCATTTTTAGTTGAGAAATGTAAGTTTGTGGCCAAGTTTGACATTTAGTTATTATTGGTAAAATTTAATTAATGCTATTAATATTTGCCACTTTTTGGTCTAATATTTGATGTTTGTCAAAATTTGGTAACAGCTGTCAATTTTGACATTTAACATTTTTAGGACTATTTTTGAATAATACTAAAATTACTAACAGAAAATGGTTGAATAAGCTTTCAAATACCGGTTAATATAAACTCCAATTTTTGACGTAAATTAAAAGGGTAAAAAAGCCATAAGGGTTAAACTTTAAGGAATGAAATTTTTACCACCATAATTTTCAATTTATTTTTAATAAAAGTGCAAAGTTTGGATGATGCATCTTGAATATTGTTAAAGCTATATGCGAAACAAAATACCAATTTTTCCTAATATTTCTCCCATCAATTCTTAATAAAACACCACCCCTTCAAAAAAATCCAAACTTTTTTGCAGCGTTCACAACTACTATTAGGTTCGCCTAATGACAACAAAAAAAGGATGCAAATTTGGTTTCGTTCGGCTGAGTAGTTTTTGAGATATAGTGGTTAAATCAAAACCAACAGACAGACAGACAGACGGACAGACGGAAATAAGTGACTATAGTTTTTGTAATCTACGTTGTCTGAGCTATCCAGAACACTAAAAATCACAAAAAGTAAAATTTTCATGATTACAATACTTCCTCTACGAGAGAAGTAAAAATTTGAAAAATTCAAAAATATTCTATTACAATTCAGTGAGAAAGTTACTCTTGAGGTGGTACTTTTTAATAAAAAATCCAAAATAACAGCATTTTATAGCAAAACCTTCACACAAACCTACCACAATGAGATTATAGCGAAATTTAGTCGGATCATAGCCCCTTAAAGCATTCCAAATGAGATGTTTAAATGTTAATAAATCAAAATAGAAAACAATAAATAAATAAAACCGCCGAGTTATTTCAATTCTGATTTGTGCAACATTTTCCGTTATCTTCCAACTATTTTAAATATATATTCAATATTTTATTTTTTACATATACATTTTAAAATTTTTAAATAAACTCCTCCTTTGCTAGAATTCGATTTTGTAGACGGGTAAAAGCAACTTTTAAAAATCAAGTTATCTAGTATGGATCGATTTATTCTAGTACGGTCCTGTGGTGTGTGTAGTTCTTATTCGATGTTGGTCGTGTGGCGACTGGTTAACACGGTTCGCAGATATATTTTCTACTTCGTAATGAAAGAATAACATTTGCAAGTTGCTACTATTACACTAAGTATAGCATAATTTTGACATTTTGCCTTCGAATGTAAAATGCATCGTAGTGACTAATAACTGAAAAGGATTAATTTTTGTGCAATAGATTTTGAGAAAACTTGAAATTTATTTTGTGTTTATATATAATTTTGAGATTTATTGTGAAATTGGATTATTAAGGTAAGACATTTTTCAATGTTGTTCTTTAATTTGTTGCTTGTATATATTAGATTTACAATATTTATGCTAAGGAATTGGCACAAAATCTAAATCGAGATCCTTTCTTAGGTTATGTGCCCCGTTATATACAACCAAATAATTGTTTCTGAAGATGTATTATATTAATCAAGCTACGCAATATGGTATCTACATTTTATAGGAAAACCAGCTTTCGAAAAGAAAAATACACAAATTAATTAATTTAAAAACGCTTTATGGCCTTCGATACCAATATTTTTAAAAGTAATTTGATAGCTATAAATTCTAATCAATCATTTTGGCATCAAACATCGAAGATTCGAAGGCTCTTTCTTTAAAGGCTACTTAAGTGCTTTATTAAGAAATCAAATCCTTCTGTACGTTTTGAAAAAATGTTTGCTCTGCTAACTTAACATATAACTTGGCAACTCGATAGGCAAGCAATCCCCGAGGCAATTCCCTAGAACGCATAAAATTAAAAGAATTGGATCAAGAATTGGATGCTACAAAATGAATAAACTCGAAATTAATTGAAAAATTGTATGGATTTGATCAATTCCAGGTGCACAATGACTTAATTAAGAGAACGCGAAAAATACTTTTTTCCAGAATCATTTAATAATTGTTTCATATTTCTCAACTCAAAAGAGTGAACAAAGTAAGCTCGAAAGTAAGCATATTGCTCACATGTGAGACAAAAATATGTATATTGTGTTGCATAAAACGGGTGATAATTAAGGACATAAGAATTATAAGGAATCAAAAGAAGGAATTCAACGAAATAAGAGGAAATCGCTTCAGCTACGCTGTCGCGATTTATTTATGCCATTTCTGCTCGAGATATTTCAACAAAACATTCAAATGAAAACAAAATTATCCGACGAAAATTGTATCCCGTGTGTATTTACCCCCGAAAAATTGTTAATATTGTTGAACGATTGTGGAAGAAATAATGTTTAGCCCACGTGAGCAAAGTCTTTTCTCATTCGCCTAGTTGGCGCCCTCTCTTCGTTCGTGCGGCCAACTTCTAGTCTTATGAGAAAAAGACACTCTTTGCTCACTTGTACTAAAAATAGCTATTTTCACACTCGTTTAACAATGTTAATATTTTTCAACTCAAAAATATGAGCAAAGTGTACTTTTTATTCACAAGTGAGGAAAAATATGTATATTGTGTTGCATAAATACGGGTGGTATTTAAGAGCATTAGATTTATAAGGAAGCAAAAGAGTTAAAGAAGCATAGGTAATTAAAAACAATAAGAAATTCGCTGAAAATGAGATTCCACAGTACTTCTCTCGTTGATATGTTAAAATTTCTGATTCAAAATTTTAGAATTTTGAGGCAGCTTTTGGGAAAAAAATGTATCCGGTTATTTAAAAATGCTTTGTAAATTTTAACTAGGAACCAAATTTGAAACAAATCTAAGCGATAAAGTTGAAACGTGTGTATGAAGAGATTAAAAAGTGAAAAATGCTCGGAAAAATGTGTGGGTACTCTATTTTAATGAAACTATTTGATGCAAGATTTAAAATTACTAATATAAAACAATGTTTGAAGTAAATCCTAGCACTATTGGTATATGGGGTGTGCTAAGGGTTAAAACATGAATTGAGGATTCTGTCCTATTTTTGAATAAACTAGTTGAAATTATATTTAAATTTATTAATAGAAAACAAGTTTGAAAGAAAGCTGACAAATCAAACTATAAGGAATGCATTAAGGGTTATAATTGTGATATGTGCGTTCTAGCCTAATGTCAATTTAAATAACTAAATAATGATAATTTAAATAAGTTAAAATTACTACTGGAATCCAAATTTGAAAGAAATCCGAGTATTTTTACTGCAAAGGGTATATTAAGGGTTGAAGTTGTAAAATAAGGGTTGTATATTATTTTTAATTAGATTATTTGTAAATCTGTTCTAAATGTATAGTTGAAATATAATATGAAGAAAATGCGATCCATATAACTCAAACTGTATATTTGGGGAGTGGGGGTGTGTAGTTAGGGTCGTAAATTATTTTTAATCACTCAATATGTAAATAAATATAAAATTACTGATGGAAAATGGTGGGTTATGCTGACATATACGGATTAAAACACCGTCAATTTTTGAACAATTAATTTAAAGGACCAACAGGCCACAAAGGCTTATTTTTAGGGGATGAAACTTTTACCAGCATTTTCTTCAATGTATTCCTAATATGTTTGCCAAATTTGGTTCAAATCAATTATACTTCCTGACAGGTATTCACGTTACAAATTATGCATTTTTACAACATTTTGACCCTTCAACCCTTAATAAAAATTTAACCCTGTAAAAAACTCCAGATTTTTTGAAAGCATTCACCACTTGGGCTATACACAATACATATGTTCAATATTTGGTCCAAATCGGCCAGCAACTTTATAAGATTAAGTGGATCCACCGATTTTGCCATTTTTAGCATATTTTTAGCATATATTTACTTACCATTCTAGAATGGTAAGTAGTTTTTTACCGTTTACATGATAATAAAATCAACATATCTTAGTAGTAAAACAATCATAAAAACCGCTGTTTTTAAAAGAGCGTTTGCTCTAATTATAAAATAGACTTCATTTTAAAGATTAATCCAACAGTATTTTATTGCGTTTGCATTTATATGCTATAAGAAAAATGTTATGCTACTTTGACAATTTTTTTGTCTTAAATAGATCGTAAATGACTTTCAAAACATCATTGCCTTATTAAAAAAAAATATTCTCATTTTACTTTTTTTTTAATGCATATTACACTTTCACAGTTTGAATGCCCGCGAAAACGCTCCACTAGCGCCAGCGGCTAATATCTGCGCGTATGACGTAAATAATTTTTAAACATTCACTGCGTGAATATCTATGTAGATTTAAATACCCCGCGCTTAAGTCTTGCAATGTAGAAGCTCGCTAAAATAGCCGTTTATATAGTGTTTATATTTATATATTTTTTAATTATGTCTAAAACGTATCATTGCTGTATTGTGCCTCAGTGCAAAAATACTAGTATAAACAATAAAAATATAGCGTTTCTCTCGGCGTTTCTCCACGTGCCGAAATCGAAAGAAGAAAAAATGGTTTAACGCAATTCTATGAGAATTTAAGGAAATTA
>CAUVYR010000099.1:0-202868 GCA_963556235.1 Cryptophagus acutangulus | reverse complement strand
TTTCCTGATAAACCGATAGCTGTTTCATTTCGAAAGATGAGTGAATTTAGTCAAAAAGTTGTTTTAACTATAATAGGGTGTGTGCTTCAAAGCAATGCCGATTTTTTTTCGAAAGATTTAATGACTCTTCATGCGCATATTGTACGACCTGAAATCGGGTATGGCCGCATTAAAATGACAGGTATATCGTATGAAGAATACTGTCGGCGTAAATCAGGTATTCACATAACACCTATCGTTGATTATAACGACAATAAATGTCTAGCTTATGCTATTATTTTAGCCATTTTATTTAAAACGGATTTACCAAAATTTTGTAAAATTAAAATAGACGAGTTAAATCATATGGCTTCCGATTTATGTGAAAATGCTGATGTAAATCTGGCAAATGGCGGGTCCTATGAACATATTCAAAAATTCCAAAGTTATCTGGTCACATTTACAATTGTTGTTTATAATTCGCGCGATGGATCCACGGTATATTTTGAGGGCCCAAGAGCTAGTGATAAAGTTGTTTTAAATTTGATGTTGGAACAAAATCATTACAATGTTATTTTAAGTTTAACATCAGCTTTTTCAACTATTTATTTTTGTGAGCCGTGTAAGTTTCGTTATGCCTCCAAAAATAGACATTTGAAATGCCCTTTTATATGTCCAATATGCCATCAAACATCTCCATGTAAAATCAATTCACCAACTATAACCTGCCTGCAATGTAAGAGAGATTTTCGCGGTCCACTTTGTTTTGATATGCATAAAAGTAAGGGTTTATGTGATAGCTTGAAAAGATGCCTAAAATGTTTAAGAACATATTGGACTGCATCGAAACATATCTGTGGCGTTAAATTTTGTCAAGTTTGTTTGAAAAACTGTCCGATTCGTCACGAGTGCTATATGAGTGTAAATAAAAAGAAAAAAGTTACAAATAAATCAGATAATTTTATTTTAATTTTTTATGACTTTGAATGCATGCAAGACAAACGTGTACAGAATTATTTTCTTCATGAACCAAATTGGTGTGTGTCCCAGACAGTGTGCAATATTTGTGTAAATGATGAAAATATTAATAATTTTTGTATGCAATGTGGCGTACGGCAACAAGTTTTCAAAAATAATCCTGTATCTAGCTTTATGGCATATGTTAGTCATTTACATACAACAAAAAAAAATATCTCTATTTACGCCTTAGCCCACAATATGAGAGGCTATGATGGCTGTTTTATTTTAAGAGAAATGATGAACAATGCCAAAAGCTGGAATCCGAAAATTATATGCAATGGGACTAAAATTATTTCAATTAAATGTGACAATATCAAATTTTTAGATTCACTAAACTACATTCCCATGCCGTTAGATAATTTTCCAAAAACTTTTAATTTTAATGGCTTAAAAGGGTATTTTCCACATTTGTTTAATACCCTCGAAAATCAAAACTATACAGGTCTTTTACCTGCGGTGGAATATTATATGGTTGATCAAATGTCTGAATGCAAGCGAGAGATATTCTATAAATGGTATAATGAACAAATTAGTAATCATTTTATTTTTGATTTTGAAACTGAAATTTTGAAATATTGTATATTTATTTATTTACACTACCCAACAGCTTACGCCAAGTAAAGGATAGGAACGTTAAACATTAGAAACTGATATTATACATAAATATCAGGAATATTTTTATATATAAAAAATAGAATATGAATAACCGAGAAAATAACATAATAATAATAATAATAATAATAATAATAATAATAATAATAATAATAATAATAATAATAATAATAATAATAATAATAATAATAATAATAATAATAATAATAATAATAATAATAATAATAATAATAATAATAATAATAATAAAACAAAAAGTTTTAATGAAATGGCAAAATCAATGGAGTACAAAAAATACACAACTTGCATTAGTCATACACGAAGTCAAGTATGGGTACGAAAACATGGATGTTACTCGGGAAAATGCGGTCAAAATCCATAGAATAAAAACAGGACACACAACACTTACTCATCAGTATTTGCTGAGTGGCGAGGATAAACCAAGCTGTGACGACTGCCAGGTTGATTTGACCATAGCACATATAATATGCGAATGCCCAAAATACTGTACGCCAAGACGTACACACAAAATACGGCCTACCATCGAAGAAAACCTAAAAGAAAAAGAAAACATTATAAGTACTTTAAACTTTTTAAAAGATATTAAAGTATATAAAGAACTTTAAACTACGATACTTTTTCTGATACAAAACTGTGATACTTAAAAGTGATTTTTACATCCGATACTTACCTGTGATATTTATATCTGATACTTACTTGTGATAGTAACTTCTGATACTTACCTATAATTATTAACTAAATTATACGCGATAAAAGCTAATGGCCTTAGTAGCCGATGCTTCCTAGGGGGTGGTTTTTAGTCGGTAGAAATCCGACACTACCTTTATGGTGTCTTTTGAAGATTTTCCACCACCCGATACAAAAAAAAAAAAAAAAAAAAAATAATAATAATAATAATAATAATAATAATAATAATAATAATAATAATAATAATAATAATAATAATAATAATAATAATAATAATAATAATAATAATAATAATAATAATAATAATAATAATAATAATAATAATAATAATAATAATAATAATAATAATAATAATAATAATAATAATAATAATAATAATAATAATAATAATAATAATAATAATAATAATAATAATAATAATAATAATAATAATAATAATAATAATAATAATAATAATAATAATAATAATAATAATAAATAATAATAATAATTACTAAATACCAACAACAGAAAAAGCATGTTTTATTTGCTGAATGGTACTGCAAAAAATGTCAAGATCCTTTATTTGTCGATAATTTGTACACATTTTATACAATGGTGAATCATCTAAAAGTCGTGTTCTGGGAGTCTTTAATGAGAACGTTAGTGGGTGTCGGGAAGTGGATCTGGGAATATTAAAGGATAGGTTTTCTAGTGTGAATCCGCCATCAAATAGACCATTAACTATTTTGAATAAAAATACTACTGAATGGCACTGTCTTCGAATTGCTAAATTCTGTTGATTGAATCGTTGTAGCAGAACATTTTGCTGGATTCCTTGTACCGGATAAACTTGGTCGATTTTAAATGCCAATGCTTTCAAAAATTTGCGCTGAACGTTTTCTATTTTATTTATATAGATTTGATACGAGGGACACCAAATAATAGAGCAGTATTCAAGTTTAGACCGTATAAATGAATTAAACAATAAAATTAATGTGTCAATTTTGACAAAGTCCTTGGCGTTTCGAAGAATGTATCCGAGAGTTCGATGAACTGATGAAACAATTGACATTACGTGATTGTTAAACGATAGTTTGGAGTCAAACGTTACACCAAGATCAACAAATGTGTCAGGTCTTAGAAGGGGAATGTTAGATAATTCATAAGAAAATATAATAGGCGAGTGTTTCTTGCTAAAAGACATCACGTTACATTTACTCAGATTTAATGGCAATTTGTTTTTGGAGCACCAGGTACTAACTTTTTCTAGACAATGTTGAAGATGAACGCAATCATTAACATTTTCAATTCTAGCGAATAGTTTTAAATCATCAGCATAAAGTAGGTAACTCGAATCTACTCCATCAGTGATATCGTTTACAAATATATTGAATAGAAGCGGTCCAAGTACGGAGCCTTGCGGTACACCAGATGCCACAGGCATTGCATTGGATGTCACTCCCAAGTATTCAACAAATTGTGTTCGTTCAAAGAGATAAGAGCGCAAAAGTTTTACAAGCGAGTCAGATAGTCCATAGTTATCGAGTTTGGAGAGAAGTATTTCATGGTCAATTCTATCAAACGCCTTATAAAAGTCGGTATAAATTACGTCAACTTGATTATGATCGTCAAATGCAGATGATATAAATTGCGTTATGTGTAGTAAATTAGTGCAAGTACTTCGACTATTCATAAAACCATGTTGATGTAAACTAAGTGTGTTTTTTACGTTAAAGAATATGTGATTATGTAGCAAGGTTTCAAATATTTTGCAAAAATTACATATAATTGCAATTGGCCTGTAATTCTTAACATCGTTTTGGTTGCCTTTTTTAAAAACTGGACATACTCTTGCTTCTTTCCACTTGCTGGGAAATTCACTAGTCTTAAGTATTAAGTTAAAAATAAAAGTTAATGGTTGTTGAAAGATGGCGGCTGCATCTCTAATAATAATAATAATAATAATAATAATAAATGATTTTATTAACAACCCAAAAAAATGAACAAAAGAAAATATATAAATAAATTCAAACATTAGAAAATGGGTGTTAAATGGCAGGGTTCAAGTAAACTTGCTCTTCCACCCAACCACTAAATATAAAAGCTAACAATACATTATATTATGGCGCAAACAGTAATAGTAATTAATCATCAAAAGTATGACAATCAAATCCACATTTCACGATAACTAATAGCAAAAATAATAATAATAATAATAATAATAATAATAATAATAATAATAATAATAATAATAATAATAATAATAATAATAATAATAATAATAATAATAATAATAATAATAATAATAATAATAATAATAATAATAATAATAATAATAATAATAATAATAATAATAATAATAATAATAATAATAATAATAATAATAATCAAACTTATACAAACAAGTAACATAAAAATAAGAAATAATAACTTGGTTCAGTTAGTTCAGTCACTCAAATCCCACAAACGTTAACACAAGGCTTCACTACGTAAAATTAACAGCACCAGTAACCAATGCTGATTTTAGTTGCTTTTTAAACGCATATCTAGATACATTGTTCTTAAGATAGTCTGGAACTGCATTATATATATGACCTATCGAGTAAGAGCAAGCTGATTCAAAGAAAGCTGTATTATGTTTAGGTATATCTATAAAATTTTTGCGACGTAGATTTAAGTTATGTACGTCTTCGCGAAAAGTAATTTTTTGATATAGATACGGTGGTGTTTTATACTTAATTACTGAATTAAAGAGACAAGCAATGTGCAGTAAACGTCGCTCTTTCATTTTCAGCCAATTTAAATTTATTAAAGCATTAGAAGTAGGTGTATATTTAGGAAGAGACAATATTAACCTTGCACAATAGTTCTGTATTCTTTGAATGCGATCTGAATCAATTTTTTTAATAAAAGAGTGATAAACAGCATCTCCATAATTTAGATGCGATAAAACTAAAGCTTCACTCAATATAATTTTTGATTTTTTGTCTAAACATTTCCTAATTCAATAAATTAGTTTAAGATTGCAAAAAGCTCGTTTAATTAGTACACTTACATGTTCTGAAAAGTTCAGTTTACTATCAACATAGATTCCTAGAATTTTTGTAGTTTCAACAAGTGAAAGTGGTTCGTCATTAACTTTAATGGAGATAGCACCTGAGCATTTGATTCTAGCATTATTTCTACCAAATAACATTAATTTAGATTTAGAAGGATTAATTGAAAGACTGAATTTGTTAGATATAATAGATAGAGATTTCAAATCTGCATTTATTCTTGAACAGGCCTCATTCAAATCAGACTCAGCAAACGAATAATATAATTGAGTGTCATCAGCGTAAAAATGTGGGCAACAGAATTTAATACTAGTACTAAAATTATAAGTATAGATTATAAATAGCAAAGGCCCCAATATAGAGCCTTGAGGTACTCCGCAAGTAACATCGCGTAGCTCTGAAGCATTATTGTTTATTATGACTTTCTGTTTTCTTTTGCAAAGATAACTGGCTAGTAAGTTGATAGCTGAAGTATCAAAACCTATATGATGAAGTATTCCTAAGAGTAGTTGATGATTAATGGTATCGAACGCCTTACTATAATCTAGAAGCACTAATGCCGTAAGATTGTTATTGTCCGACCACTTTAAGCATTGCAGTAGTACAACTATGCAACGGTCTAAAACCTGATTGTTCAACCGGTAGAATCGTATTACAATTTAAGTGTTCCCTAATTTGGGAATCCATAATTTTTTCTAAAACCTTAGAGAGAACTGGCAGGATGCTGATAGGACGCAGATCAGAAAAAGCACTTGGGTTAGAAATTTTTGGTAGAGGAATTACATTAGAAGTTTTCCAGCTACTAGGAAAAACTGAATTTTCGAGGCAGTAGTTAATAATGTGAGTAAGACAAGGCAACACAATATCTAAACCGAATAAAATCATATCAATGCTTATATTATCAGAGCCAGTGGCTTTCGATTTAGTTTGATTAAGGATCAGAGCAATTTCAGAGGAACTCACAAGTTTGAAACAGAATTTGTTTATATTGCATGTGATAGTATTGTGATAAAAGTTAATTAAATTTTCATCAACAGGTAAGCTCATATTGCCTGTAGATAGAAAAAAGTTATTAATGTCATTTGGATTGGAAATATTATCAGGGATGATATTATTCTTTGATTTGAAATATAAGTTAGTGTGATTTAAGTCCTTCCATAAAGTTTTTGAATTGTTTAACCGAATATTGTATTGAATGAAGGCTTTTTTTTCATTAAAAATTGAATTGCTAGTCAAATTACGTAGTTGTTTGTAATATTCCCAATGTGCTATTAATTTGCTCTTCTTAAATTTCAGTTTAGCCTTATCACGTAGTTTCATCATAATTTTTATGTTAGGAGTAATCCATGGAGCTTTATCACGAGTTAATACAATGCTCTTAAGTGGAGCATGAACATTAAAACATTCAGTAAATATATAGTTAAAACAGCTTAATTTGTTATCAATGTCATCTAAATAATAGATGTTAGCAAAAGGAGCGTTATATAAATCTTTTAAAAAATCAGTTTTGTTAAAAAAATTATAATCGCGAAATTTGTAGACAAGAGGTTTATTTTTATCATTTATAAATTTAGAGACTGGTTTGTAAATTCTACTACTAACAAGATGATGGTCTGATAAATTATCAATATTCTCTATTGAAACAGATTTAACTAGTAACGAATTACTAATAATAACAAGATCTATTAAAGTTTCCGATGCATTAGTCTTGCGCGTGGGTTTATCTATCACCTGTGTTAAATTAAGTAAATTAAGAATATTTTTTAGAGACTTAGTGTAATAATTATTATTCAGATAGTCAATATTTAAATCCCCACCACAAATAAAAAAATCAAATTTACACAATAAGTCACTGAGAGTCTCTTAAAACTCAGTTAGAAAGTTATTGCATGATGACTGAGGTGGGCGATAGATGCAACCCAAAGCAACGCTTTTGTTGTTTATTAAGACACTGAGCCATAACTGTTCATTTACCTTATTTAAAAAGTTAATACCTTTGCATTGATATTTAGATTTTATATAAATTGCGACTCCACCTCCTCTTTTACCTCGATCAGTCCTATACAGTGAATATCCATCGATAGAAATCATATTATCTAGAATTAATCCTGTGAGCCAGGTTTCCGAAACAGTCACGACGTCATAATTTCCAGCATTTACTAGTCTTTTAAATCCGGTAAACTTAGTCATTAGGGATCTTATGTTAACATGCACAAAACTGAAGTAATCCATACTATACTGAAACCAATGAAATATACAAAAAAGATAAAGCAAAGCTGCAAAATAAGGAAAAAAAAAATAAATAAAATTTTGAAAAATAAAATAAGTTGAAAAGAATGTACTATAACAGTCTCGATAAAAGTTCTCGAAAGAAATTTTGATGCGACAGTATACAAATAATTAAGAAAAATAAATAATGGAGCTAAACTCAAATCATTGTAACATTAATAGTTTAAGTGAAAACAAATAAAAGGAATTTTCATTAGAAATGAATATAAATAAAAATAATATATAAATTTATGTATTAAGAGCGCGCCGCAATTCAAAACTTGCAAGAACGTCCGCTAGTTGCGCCTCGTTCGTATATCGGGTCTGCATAGTAACGACAAAAATCAGCGTACAAAATGCGAACTATCTCGTATATAAGTTTCTGGCAGGTTTCTGGCTTCTAAGCACTCGTACTCACGCTCGACCCCCTCCTTCCTATCCTGACTTAAATTTAATCAATATTGCGGCGAATAATATTAGAGAAATAAACTATGTAAAAATCTGCACTCAAATACCTAGTTTTGGAAAAATATTCATTTTACTGAAAATGATCTTGCGGATCTGAATATGGAAGTCTCCAATTTATCCGCATTTTCAAAATGCCATAAAAAAATATTTAAAACATTTTTTTTTATATAGAAAAATCTTAAATTTTATGTTTACATTCCATTTACAATCTTATTTTTGATCATTTTTTAATGATTTTTAGACTAATAGAAAGGGCATTTTACCTAGATTTAGATGCTGCAAAATTATTCAAAAAAAAATTGTAAACAATTTCCACCGAAATTGTTTAAATAAAGCGTGCCCAAAAACTGCACTACAAACTTCAGCAACGAGGGAT
Organism: Cryptophagus acutangulus; assembly: GCA_963556235.1. Classification (NCBI taxonomy): domain Eukaryota; kingdom Metazoa; phylum Arthropoda; class Insecta; order Coleoptera; family Cryptophagidae; genus Cryptophagus; species Cryptophagus acutangulus. Next base: position 194,399 of record CAUVYR010000099.1, on the reverse strand, counting down.
AATCTAAACTAGTCTAGATAGATGCATACTTCCAGCGAATGAAATATGAAGAAAAGAATGAGGAAGTTTTTAGTGAAAGAATTACATATATTGCTCAAGTTTTATAAAAACTACGAGTTTTTTTGTACGGCGTTCTGTTGAGATCCGCCGCATTTTTTGAGTGTATGATAGAAAGCGCAACCCGCGACGCTGTTTGAACATTAGGTAGGTACTTTTCACTACCGTACATTTCACAAATTAAAAATATTTTTTGTACCCCAGTAAAAAATTTAAATAAGAATAATTTTTGCATTTGCTTTTTTGACGGTTGGAAAAAAGTCTTTTTTTCATTTTTTTTTTAGAACAATAAAAAGAGAAAGCTGTTTCAACATCAAAAATGGCAACTAAAAAGATGTCATTTTAATCGAAAATTGTAATTGCTTCCCATTTAGTTACATTTTATTTATTTTTTTTTGTGATGTTTAAATTTGAGTTAATAATGAACGATTTTGAAAATTTCAAAATTATATACATACTTCTTAATTTTTTAAAAATGCGGAAAACCGGATACCAGACTATAATATTACGCCGGATACTGGGTTAACCGGGCGGATAATACTAAATACTCATTATTCAAATATTATAAATATTAAGTTTAAAAATTGTTTAATTCGAAACCCGGCCGGGTATAACATAACTATTCGGATATCCGACAAAATCCGAACGGGTACCAGATAAATACCCGGTACCCGCTTGCAACGCTATTTTGAGTCGATTCGCGGTCGAGTTTTTCCAATCGAACTAATATATTGAATTTTAAAAATTCCAAGGTCATATTGATAAAAATAAAATGATTTGGTTCTATTATCTTATTTAAGTCAATTGGCGTTTGGATTTTTGCAATTGGATTCATTCTTTGGATTCATTCAAAAATAATCCATTTTCATTGGTTTTGATTGTTCAACAAATTTCAGCATCGGTCCTTATTAACAAAATAGAAATTTTGAAACGCTTGTTAACTGGCAAAGCACACCCAGTAGAATAAATAAAAATATATTTGGTTAATTGTCGCTAATTAGAGTAACTAAGCAGCACCAAAAAAGAAGCAACAATTCTTTTTTAAATCGGATGACTTTTGATTGTTCGCTTTGCCAGCTTTTTATTAAAATAGGAAAGTCTGTTTTTTTTTCCAAAAAACAACAAGAGTTAATTTTGTTAATTAAAATTAGTAATTAGAATCATATTGGCGGCAATCGACCATATATTTTTTGTTTTATTTTGCTGGGTCAGCTTTGCTATCTATTTATTTATAAAATTCAATGCAAATACAATAGTATTCATATTAAAAAATATTTTATAATGATATTATAAGAATACGCAATACAAGACAAATAGTAATCTTTTTGTAATTCCCGCGACTTGTTACAAGTCGAAACGCCACATGGTTTTCAAATGTCGCCCTCTTTCCCCGTTGGGCTGAACTCAATGCAGGTAGAATTCTTTTTTGTTAAACAGATAAATTTCGATGATCAATATTTATGACAAATTTTCTCATTCAATATAGATTAAAAATATTAATTAAAACTAAACGCAATAAAAGTAAGCTATGTAATTTTCACGGTATGTTTTTAATAAATGTAGCTTTTGATAAATCTATTTACATTTATGAAATATTTTATGGTTTTTATGTATTCGACTATGGAATATTAATATTGATTTTTCAAAATAATTTCTTTATTAGGCATTAGATTTGATTTAAAATTGACCAGGGCCGTCACAACATCATGATCGACCCAATGGTAGCAAAAAAAAATAAAAAAAAATAGTGGTTTTAAAATGTAGGGGTCAAACATATTCGAAATTTTGGAAAACGGACGTTTTTTTGGTGCATTCATCTAGAATACCAAAGAAAACTAAACTCTAATTATAGTGGTAATATGTTTGGAAAAGATGTAATTATCATGCAACTAAATCTTAATTCAAAAAACTTATTAGTTTTTGAAATACGTCAAAAACTCACTTTTTAGGTTTTTCTCTAATATTTCTGTTGATATTATATTTTTTTCCATCAAAAAAATATATATAAATAATGATAAAATCTTCAATCAGTTACTAATGACAAAAAGTGAAAAATATTTTTAGTTTTTTTGTAATTAATTATTAAATGCACTCTACAGTGGCGCCATCCTATTTTTCAGGTATACGGCAGCACGCTCTTAAGTCGTTAAACAAGTATGAAATTAATGTACTTCAACTATAAAGTTGAAAATAATTGAAATCTATTTCCCCGAAAAACATAAAATTTCAAACTAAATTATTATATTGTCCTCCAAGAATTATGAAAGCTAAACTCAAATCATTATAACAATAATAAATTAGGTAAACCAAATGAATAAAAATAAGGATTTTTTTTAGAAATTTATAAAAAAAATAAATAGAAATTTATAAGCTGAGTATAAAAATATAAATTATGTTCTACGATGAAGTTACAAATAAATGAGAGAGATGATCTATTTAGATCAAAAGAAATTATAAGTTTTAGAACTAAATAATTATACATATTATATCGTCCGCAAAAAAAAAAAAAATCACTCGATATTGATCTGATTAAAATCCTCTTCTGTCTTCAGTGGAAACCGTTTGGTACCATTACTAATAAAAATTATACCATTCTGTGTCCACGCAGATTTTCCAAAGCGTTCCTTTGCTAGTTTGAAAAGTTTCATATTTTCCAACGTTAAAAATTCAGTAAACATGATTTTGGAACCTTTTAGCAGTTTTTTGTTAAAGAATAGTTGATCTCGCAGTAGGCGCGATAAAAACTGAACAGCTACCGGCCTCGGTTTTTTGCTACCAGGATCACGTTTTTTGCCCAAAGGATAGCACTGCCCGATATCGGATTTATTCAAGCTAATATTAAGTTTTGCATTTATTAATTCGATGACACTTTCACAAAGATTATTTGTATCTTCCGTTAAACCATGAATAAGTATAAAATTAGAGTTATATGCCAACTCAAATTTTGTGCACTTTTCATTTAGAATATTATAGCGATGCGCCAATTTTTGTAAATCAAGTTTAACTTCATCTAATGCCTTTTTCATATTATCTTCAAACACTTGTAATTTAACAATAATTTCAGCAGAATTGATTGCAGTATTGGAAGGTGATGTTGCAGTTGCACTCAAGAGTTCATTTTTAAAGTGACTCAGGCCCTTATTTAATTCTTCCTCCAGTTTAGTAACACGTGCATCAACAATGATAAATGATAATGATAAATGCAGGTATCAAATCGGGACCAGTAGTCATTGAATCCTTGAGTTTTTTTATGGCACCGAATTTTTCGTTTTCGGAGAATTGTGCGACTGTAAAAGAACTCAGAGAGCGACTGGGTAATTTTGACGTTGTTGGCTTTGATTTACCACTAGAAGAAGATGAATAGGAAGAATTGAAACATGTAGCAAACGCTTCAACAATTTCTTCTGAATTCGTAAGAGACGTATCATTAAAAATCATGTTCATAGGAAGATTATTACATTCTTTTTTAGCTTTTAAGTATGACCAAAACTTTTCTGGATCGGATTTTATGTTCGTCTCTATAGTGTGAAGATAATTTTTATGAGCGATACTTATGTTCTTATTTAATTAGAGCGAAGGATTTTAAATTCGTTAAAAGTAATTTGACAACTAGTGCGATTAAATTTGCGCCATAATATCTTTTTTTGACGAATATCAGATATAATTGGTTTGTCAAACCAGGGAGGATATTGTTTTTAGAGATTTTTGTTTTTTTGGGAATATACAATTCGAATGCGGAATATATTTTTGCATACAAGATATCACACGCGGTGTTTACATCAATACATGTATAAAGAGAATTCCATTCCATGTGAAAAAAGTGGTCGTACAGTGATACAAAATCAGCTTTTTTATAGTTGTATGATAGCTTGTTGGAGTGAGTAGTTTGGGATATGTTACCATAAAATTTCTTAAGAAATATTACTACAGGTATATGATGCATATCTACCGGAAGCAGAGACATGTCAAGAGCATTAATAAGTGTACATTCACCAATGTTATGTAATACTAAATCAAGTAATCGATTATTGACGTTTAACACATTGTTTATTTGGTGTAGTTGATAGAAATCGCAAAAGTTTAGCAGTTCAGACACTTTAAGACTTTGTGAATTTAAATTGGTACTGCTATATTCAGGTATGTTGAAATCACCTAGTATAGTAAGAAGACTGCCATATAGTATATGCAGAGTTTCCAAACCATCAAAAAGAAGCGAGTAATTTATTTATTTATTCAGAAATACCCAACAAGAACATGTTCCCAATAACAGAGTATGCAAAAGTTAACAACAAAAAAATATATATATACTAAAAACTAAAAACTATACCTTAAAACTAAACAACAAAAGAATCATCAATGCCGATGAAAAATTATAATAGAAATATGATAATATGCAATATAATAATAATAATAATAATGAAATATGATATTAAATTAAATTATTTGCTCAATATATTTTTTAAATTTATTATATGGGTAGTCTACCAGATCAATATCAGTTATGTAAACGTTAAATATTTTTGACAAACTATAGCTTGGTGCGTTTTTAGCAATATTGTTTTTAGCTGAGTTCAAGTAAAATGTTGCATTTGCCCGAGATCTAAATGAAGGTATTCTAAAATTTAATTTCTCTAAGAAACAACTATTATCAACCAAGTTATTTACTATCTTATAAGTATATAACAATAGAGTTTCTTTCCGTCTCTTTTCTAGCGATTTAATGTTGAATATTTCAAGCAACTTGTCATATGAAAATCCAATTTCAGGATAATAACCGAATTTTTTGTAAAATACAAATTTTAAAAATTTTCTTTGCACCTTTTCGAGTAATTTCGTGCATTTGAGGTAGTTTGGAGACCATAATATACAGTTGTATTCAAGTTTTGGTAAAACAAATGTTTTGAATAATAAAATAATACTGTCAGTGCTTAGCCCATTTGAGTTTCTGATTATAAAGCCAACAGTTCTATAACATTCTTTAACTGTGATATTAATGTGCAGCTGAAAGTTCATATTGTGTGAAAAAGTGACGCCTAGATCCTTTATTATTTTGACTCTACTCAACAGTTCATTATTTAACCGATAATTATACATTATTATGTTTTTTTTGTTTGAAAACGTGATCATTGCACATTTCTTTATGTTAAATTTTAATTCACATTTATTACTCCAATCGTAGATATTATTGAGGTCAGCTTGAATTTGATGGCAATCATCTAATGATTTAACTTTTGCAAAAATTTTAAAATCATCTGCAAATAGTAATCCTTCGCAATGCTCTAATGTTTCCACTAAACTATTAATTATTATGAGAAAGAGCAACGGACCTAAGTTTGTTCCTTGGGGAACACCAGATGTTGGAAAAAACTGTTTTGATTGGTAACCTTGAATATCAACAAATAATATTCTGTTCTCTAAATAAGACGATAGTAGATTTATTAGTTTAGGGTTTACATCTAGGGATGCTAACGATTGAATTAATTTGCTATGTAGAATACGATCGAATGCTTTTTCCATGTCGGTGTAAATTACATCGACTTGGTAACCATCATTGAAACTATTGTGTACATATTCAGTAAAATTTATTAAATTTGTAGTTGTAGATTTTTGTGGTAGGAATCCATGTTGTTTCAATGCTTGTGTAATGTTCAATGCTTGTGTTTGGCGGAACATAAATGACTATTATATACATTTTAGTCTTTGGAAATTGAACTTTTACCATACATAAATCTATAAACCTAACAAGTTTAAGCGACTCACAGAGATCATAGGCATTCAGTGCTGTTGAAGAAAACTTAGTTTTAACGGCTAACATAACTCCTCCACCTTTAGTGCGGTTAGTAGCTACTTGATCTCGATCAGTTCTATGAACGACATAATTAGAGTCAAACAGTTCATTGTTAAAAGTACCACAATTTAGCCATGTTTCACTTAATGCAATTACGTCATAGGGTAAGTTACCACCAGATGAAATATTGTAGAGTTGATTGGTTTTGGAGTTAAGCCCGCGGACGTTTTGATAGTAAATTGATAAATCATTTTTTTGTGACTTAATAGTTGGCTGGAGTTTAGTCATTTTTTGCTATTTTAAGTTTAAAACACTACTTTTGAACAGTGATAGCTTATGTTTGTATGTAGAACATTTATTGTGATCCCATACAGCATGGTCATAATTGATCTCAGGATTAAGTTGACTGGCATGAAAACAACTAACACATTTTAAAAGAATAGCATCACATGCTTTCGACTCATGATTTTCTGAACATTTAGGGCAAACAGTTTCATTCCTACAAGATTTACTAGTGTGGTTAAAGGCACAGCATTTATAACATCGTCGAACTTCGACGGCATCATAAATTTTGCAGTCATCGTAACCTAAGAAAACGGTGCCTACTTCAAGAAAACGTATGTATGACTTAGTATCTAACTGAATTAGCGCTTGGTAAACGGAGGATTTGTTTTTTGTAGCTGACACATCGACACAAGAAATTTCATCAAAGTTGGCAATCAGTTTAGAACATTGTAATTTCAAGCATTGCAAAACTTTATCCTTAGAGTGTTCCTCCGATAAACCCACTATTCGAATTCTTGGATGAAGATTAGAAATTTCCTTAACATTGTACTTATCGGATAATTTCTCAACAGCTAGGTTTTTAAATTTATTTGCATCATCTTTATTTTCATAGCTAACTACTAAACCACCGTTGCTTGTAGACTTCACATTTGAAACACATAAGTTGTTAACATCTGGATTAACATTCGACATAAGATCAGTTTTTGTGACAGAATTAGTTTGAGAAGTGTTCTTAGGTTTGATAAGAATAGATGTTTGTTTAGAGACAACACCTGCAAATGATTTGGTTTTTATATTGTCAGAGACCAGACTAGTAAAATTCGAGATTTGCGGAACTAAATTATCAATTCTTGGTAGAACTACAGATTGTATATTTTCCGAGATAATGGGTGTTAACTCATCTAATTTTGAACCGAAATTTTGGAGTGACTCAGTGTTCAAGTTGACTTTTTCATCAACATAAGTAATTACATCATTTTTATAAGACAACAGTTTTGATTCAAGCTCTTCTATTTTTGTAACAAATTTGGCATCTAAGCTTTTATATAACTCATGCATACTTGTTTTAATTGCTGAAGATATATCATTCGATAGAGATGCAGAGTTCATCATTTGACAATTTAATTTACAAGAATTACATAAATAGAAAACATTTTTGTTAGCTTCGAGAAATTTGAATTGAGCATCCGTAAGGCTGGCACAAGTAAAGTGATACCAACTTTGACAAACTCCTTCACAGCCAATGAACCCTTCATTTTTATTTCGACGACAAGCACCACATTTAGATTCAGCACCCTTTGGGGCACTCATAATTGGAAATAGATATATTCAATACGGACCTGTAAGAAGACAATCGACCAAGTAGATAAAACACATTCCTAGAGCCACAAAAACTAAGCCGCGAAACAAAAAACTTCCCACGAAATAAATAAATTAATATTATCAAAGATGCACAAAATGCCACAAAATGCACCTATGCTAAACAACAAAAAGTACAGAATTTCAGCAACACATGCTACGAGCCTACCCCAATAGAATATACAAAAATTGCATAAAACCATGAGAAAAACCAGAAATATCGAAGAAAGCCAGAGAGAAACCAAAATAAACGTGTGTTCGCTCTCGTGACCTACGAATCTCGTGACCTACGCGTATAGGTGATGTCGAAATCTTACGTAAGGGCTGTATGGAATATTGGCGTATGTTTCACGATGAAAATAATGTTGATCCGTTTCGGGAGGCTACCACTATTGCTAGTGCATGCAATTTAGTGTATCGGCGAAATTTCTTAAAGCCGAACACTATAGGAATTATGCCTGCCGGTGGTTATCGTCTTGCTGATAATCAGTCTCAAATAGCTATCAAATGGTTAAATTGGAAAATGTTTGAAATGAATGTGCATATTCATCATGCTGGTAACGGCCGCGAAGTACGTTTACCTCAAAACATTTTGGTGGACGGTTTTTGCGTGCAAACAAATACTGTTTATTCTTTTCACGGGTGCTATTTTCACGGTTGTGAAAAATGCTTCCCATATTCTACAAATGATAGCCTTCTAGATAATAAAAAAAAAATACAACAAGAACAAATGTTTCAAAAATTTGAGTTTACTAAAATACAAGCTCAAAGAATTCGATCTGCAGGCTATAATTTGATAGAATGTTGGGAATGCGAATTTAATGATCAACTCGCTATAAATCCTCAAATTAATTTATATTTAAAACAACATTTTTCTGATGAGCATACGCCTTTAAATATTCGTGACAGTTTTTATGGAGGACGAACGAATGCAGTAAAATTATATCATAAAGCCGCGTCTAGAAATAACGAAATTATTAAGTATTTCGATGTTTGTTCATTGTACCCATTTGTTAACAAATATGGAAAATACCCCATAGGCCATCCAAAAATTTATGTTGACCAACAATGCAATTCTGTAGATATAAATTCTGTTGAAGGCCTAGTAAAATGTGTTGTTTTACCGCCACCTAATTTATATCATCCGGTTTTACCATACAGAATTCACGGTAAGTTAATGTTTATTCTTTGCAAAACTTGTTGCCAAAATCTTACACAAACTGACTGTACACATACAGATAGTGAACGGTCATTTGTGGGCACTTATGTAGCTGATGAATTGAGAAAGGCTGTGTCAAAAAATTACACAATAATTAAGATTATAGAAGTTTGGGAATTCAAAACTGTTCAACACAATAGATTGACAAAGACCGATGGTTTGTTTGATGGCTACGTTAACAAATTTTTAAAAATCAAACAAGAATGTAGTGGCTGGCCTAACTGGTGTACTACAGATTCGGATAAAAAAACATACATAAAAGAGTATGAAGCTAAAGAAGGAGTTGTTTTAGACCCAAATAACATTAAAATCAATCCTGGTAAACGATTTATCAGCAAATTAGAATTAAATTCATTATGGGGCAAATTTGCTCAAAGGGAAAATTTAAAACAAACTGCAATCCTATCACAGCCGAAGGATCTATTTGCCCATTTAACAGACCCCTCTAAAGTTGTCAATAACATGATGATCATAAATGATGAGACGGTTCTTTTAAATTGGGAATTTAAATCTGATGCTATTGTGCCCTCAAATAATGTGAATGTAGCAATTGCTGCATACACTACAGCCAACGCTCGATTAGTGTTATATGAATATCTGGAAAAACTTGACAAAAGAGTTTTGTATTTTGACACTGACAGTATTATTTTTACGGAAACACCTGGTGATTGGTCTCCTTCAACTGGCGACTACTTGGGTGACATGACTGACGAAATTAAAGCGTACGGTAAAAACGCTTATATCACAGAGTTTGTCAGTGGTGGCCCCAAGAATTACGCATTCAACATATTTAATCCTGAAACGCGCAAATATCAAACAGTTTGCAAAGTAAAAGGTATTTCTTTAAATTATGCTAATTCAAAAATAATAAATTTCAATTCGGTAAAATCCATGATTTTAAATGATGATGAGGATAGTGTGTTGAATGTGTATAATGATAGGAAAATTTGTCGGTTACCTGATTTCACGGTGATATCGCGTGAAGAGTCAAAAAAATACGGTATATGCTATAATAAACGAAGAAGACTTGAAAGTTATTTTACATTGCCATATGGCTTTATTTGTGACTAATTTATAAATATTGTATTTATATCTTATTTTTATTATTTGTATATGTTTTAAATTTATATCCTATATATTTTAATTTTATTTTTATATATAGTTATTAAAATAGTTTATTAAGATTATTATTTAGTACAGTTATTTATTTATTTATATTTTTTATTATATTATTCAATTGTAAATTATTTTTATTAAAAATAAAAAAACGATTTAGCTTAATTTAAAATGTTTTATTTGACCTGTTACCATATTACAAATATTTATTTGTTTTATACATATGCGCAATTTTAATGTTAATATCATTAATAAGAGTTACAAGGTATTTTAAAAACATTTCATACAAAACACTGTCATTATTGAAGTTAGTTTCAATCACTTTTAACATTACATTTACGACATCATTTTCAACTCCATTCAATGTTTGAGCTATCACTTGCTTAGCTACAAAGGTTGTAAATGCATCGTACGTTGGTCCTGCATACTTTAGATTTGCAAGTTCTTGCAAATAATGGCTGAAAAATGGACCCATCTTCAATAATATATTCATTGATTCTTGAGCTAAATAAATTTGCGGAACATCATTTTGATTGAAAAGAAAACGACCATAACTATCCAAAAACATTTCATAGTTCTGCAGTGTATATAATAATAACTTCTGCTCCGGTTCATTGACAATCACTGTATTGTGAGTGCTTGCTTTTTCCAAAAACTCATTAAATTCAGCCACTGTAAACGATACACAGTCGGTATATGAGTTTCAAATCAATCTTAGTGTTGGCTGGTATTCTTCCAATGGGTTTAAACCAATTGTAATAATTTTACTACCGGATCTTGTTAAAGGATATGTAACCAATCTAATTGATTCGCGATTGCCTGAAAGCTTCACATCTTTCTTCACATCTTTCACTTCATCACTTTTGTATAACGCTCTTTGTAAAGTTGTGGATTTTACATTTTTATAATTTTTTGGTTTCTTAGACTTTTCACAGTAGCTACATTCATCTTGGCTTCTACTAAACTAAAACAATCTTGGACTGAACATCTTATTTAACACACTTTTATAAAGATTAAAATGATTTATTTACCACCTGTCAATAAGCCCATTAATTATCCTAAATTATTTCTTAACACGTGCACAGCCACCCGTCGGTGAGGAGTATTCCCTTCAGGTGGAAAAAAAAATCATATTTTTATGACCTGTCAATATAAGCCCATTAATTACCCTAATTTATTAGATAATTTATGACTTCTGATGAACACGTGCACTTCTACCCCCGGCTTGTAGGTAAGGGGTATTCCCTTCAGGTGGAAAAAAAAATCATATTTTATGACCTGTCAATATAAGCCCATTAATTACCCTAATTTATTAGATAATTTATGACTTCTGATGAACACGTGCACTTCTACCCCCGGCTTGTAGGTGTGGGGTATTCCCTTCAGGTGGAAAAAAAATCATATTTTTATGACCTGTCAATATAAGCCCATTAATTACCCTAATTTATTAGATAATTTATGACTTCTGATGAACACGTGCACTTCTACCCCCGGCTTGTAGGTGAGGGGATATTCCCCCCAGGTGACTCCTATACTACTTCCATTTGTCGCCAAATTCAGATGTCAGCCAATCGCAAACAATGCGAGCATAGTGAGCTGGACACCCGTCTTGTTGGAAGTACATTAAATAGTAATAATTTAAAGGTATCTGGCTTCTGGCAGAAATGCAGAATTGTGGATTTGTATTACTCCATTATTGACAATGTTGTGATGCAACTACACCATTCGTAGAAAAAGTGGATTCATCAGAAAAAACGAGATATTTATGAAAATTTCTGTTATTCCTAATTTCATTGCCGATTCACAGACAAAAATCCAAGCGTCATGCCTCATCGTCTCTTTCTAAGGTTTGTCTATATTGCGATTTAAACGGTATTATTTTGTTCGCCTTAAAAATTCTTTGAATGTGAGATTTACTAATTCTAGTATGATTTGAACTCCTTCTAAGGGACAATTTTGGAGTTTCTTCAACGGAATGTAGAGCAAGAATAGCCGCTGCATTATCTTCGTCAGGCGGTGATTTGACTTTTTTGATATTTAAAACCGAAGCCGTGTGTACAAATTTTTTGATCAACTTTCGTACGGCAACATCAGAAACACTGGTTTCAGAATATTTTTCTCGAAATTTTTGTTCTACTGAGCGGTAGGAATAGTCACCGATACCATAGCACTGAACCAAATAAATTCTTTTCTGTAAAGTCCGCATAACTTCAATTTAATTAATACTTATGTGATACCGTTATAAATATTTTATAATGACATTAAGTCCAAAATTTGTATGCAAATGTAAATAACTACTTTAAGGTAAGAGATACATTATAAGTAACAACTGTAATCTCAGTTTGGCAACATGCAGCCCATCTTATCAAGAACAACATTTTCTGAGAAATTAAAACTAAAAAAGTTTTTTTTATTGTTATCTCAATCCGGGGACATACTGCATATTATATATTATATATATTTTATATTATATATTATATATTATATATTATATATTATATATTATATATTATATATTATATATTATATATTATATATTATATATTATATATTATATATTATATATTATATATTATATATTATATATTATATTATTATTATTATTATAGTTATTATTATTATCATACCCAGTTTCTAGAAATAAAAATATTGAAACGCATATCAAGCAGCGAAATAATAAAAAATTTGAAGGGCATATTTTCCCACCATAAAACATATATTTTCCCATCATACTATTTGATGTAAAATCATATATAAAACCAAAAATAAGTGATAATAAATTTAAATTTCTGAAGTTTTGAACCGTCAAACCAACATTAAAACAACATTCCGATCAAAATCAAGCTGAATATTTTGTTTTTCTATGTTGGTGCTATAAAAATTCAAGATTGGAAAGTGTTCTAAGAGAGGATAGTAAAAGTTAATAGAACAGAAATTGCGTCATTACATATATGTTGGTAAATAAACAATTTGACTGTGCCGAGTTCCATCTATTTGCGAAAAACTATAGGTTCATGTAAAACAACAGCACTCCAGACTACCAACAATCCAATAAACAGCCCAAAAGTGCGGTTAATCTATTAAAAAAAATTGCGACAAAACGAAGATTCGTTCCTCGCCATTTTAGCTTACAGAAAGACCCTTAACAAATCAGGAGTTTTGCCGGCCCAGCTATTATTTGGTCGGAATTTTTGGAAACAAATTTCAGTCATGAAAAAAAAATTGAAACCTAAACTACCAAACCAGCAGGCAGCCAGAGAAAAGATGAAGAAAAAAAAATAAACAGAAAAAGCATTACAATCGTAGGCTTGCAACCTTTGAGTATGGAAGACTGGATTGCTAAAAGAGTGAGATTTCAAATCGGCTAAAGCAGAGTGAGATGAAATCATTTAACTCCGCCTCATGATACTGATTCCGCCTTTATACATCCACTTCCTAGCACGTAAATTAAATTTACATAAACTATCACAAAAACTAAATCAAACAACGATAGTCGATGAATGATTGAGCAAAATGCAAATTCTTAACAAGCCAAGCCAAAAAAAAGTAAACAGAACCCAATATTGTCATATAACCGGATATGACGTCATAAGAATATAAGAATTCAATAAAACTTATTCGTAAGAATTTACCTATGACGGAAATGAGAGGAGTTTCTTAAATAGAAGCTTGTTATACGTTACTTGTATTGGACTATTTGGCTTTATCTCACTTCCTTTATTACGAGGGCTACTCCTTGTCTGATGCATTGTTAGAAAACTGTATTAGCAATCCAGTCTTCCATAATTAAAGCATGCAACCAAAGAAAGAACAAATTTGGAAATAGGAGATAGAGTTTGGATCACAAACTTGCAATGAGAAGGAACGAAAATCGATTGAACACCCGAGATCATTTTGGATCGACATCAAACAAAGAACCGTCAGGAGAAACCAGCAACACTTACAGTTGCTACCGCCTGAACAACAGTCTGAGGAGGAGATACCTGGAGAAGCGGCTCGACCACAACGTGCCAGGAAGGGCAATGAAATTTGGGGACTATAAGCTTTAATAAGGGGGATGTGGCGTATTTGTATATTTTGTTTGCCTACGCAAGGGGGCTGAGGAGGGGGATTATCGATTGCTTGACAGATGACATGGGTGGTTCATTTAGTAGTTTATTTTGATAAATAAATGTTATGTATTTAATTAATACATTTGTGCTTTATTAACAAATGCTACAGTTAGTAACTATCAAAAAACGTTCATAGTTTAGATCAGAAATATAAACAACTGCACAAATACTATTTGCCCACTATTTGTATAGTCACCCTGTCTATATATAAAAAAAACCCCGTATATATAAAAAACCTGTTAGAAAATAATGTCAAAACGGGATACTATTTTGTAGGTTATGAAGCATTTTTCTTAAAAATTCTGTAGGTTTTTAAGCCATACTCAGGAAAATTCATTACTCAAAAAATTCATAACTGAATACTACTATTTAACTATAGGCTATCAAGAGCAGCGGTATTGACCAAATTGGAACGCACTCCAGTCAGTATTTTAAAGCTGGATTTGTGAATTGCTGTGAGTGGTAAAATAGCCAACTATGTTGTTGTTGTTTGAAAAGTAAGTTTTCCTACAATCGCATATAAAAGTAGGCCTTTATGCTTTCATTTGACAACGAAAAGTTGGCGTTTTCCGAGAAGTTGTCACTTTCCCGCTCTAGATCTTTTTGCTGACTTTCTCGCTCGCTAAATCAAAACAATGCAGTAAAACAATAGTTTTTGTTTTTAGAAATTAGCGTTTCTTGGTTACCGATGATATAATCATATTTTTATTTGTCGTCAAAATATTAATTTTACATTTTTGCAACAAAAATTTAATTTAAAATCGATTGTAGGAAAAATCTTGTGTGTATTTCGAGCGCAAAGTGTTTTTGTCGCTCTCGCCAGATTGTCATTGACAACATTCTGGCTCGCGCGACAAAGTATCACTTTGTGCTCTTAATACACAAATAGCTATTCATGAATGTTGCATTGTGCCAAATTTATAAAAATTAATATTTTTAGGTAAATCATTTGCAAAAAAATAATACTTGTCCGGTTCGTACTTGGATTATTTGTCAAGATGATGGAAGTATTCAAAGAGCACACTGTACATGTATGTATGGATCAGGAGAAGTGTGCAGCCATGTGGGCGTGTGCAGTCATGTGCAGTCATGTTGCACATATGTATGATCAATGTGGAAAATTCCAACCGTAATAAAACTAGAATATAAACCAGTATGAAATATTTAATTTGAAAAAATTATTAAAACTGCATTATCTTCAATAACTGGGTAAACGGTGTTGCCGTTAACGGAAACAGAAATCATTCAACTGATGGCTGATGTTGAAAATGCATGTAATAGTTCTTCAGTTTTAATGAGATTGGTGGAAACTTTCGGGAGTTGGTTCAATTAGCTTCTTATATAAATATCGAGCTGTATGTAGAAAACTACTCAAAATTAGAAGAGGTTACTAAACAACAAACACTATCGAAGGAATGGATGAAACTATGAGCTGGGCGAATAACCGCATCGAGGTTTAAAAAAGTGTGCCGAATATCCCTTACAAAACCATCCGTGTCTTTGCTGAAATGTATATGCTTACCTTTACCATATAACGTTAAAATAAGAGCAACAGAACGGGGTAAAGCAAATGAAAAAAAGTAGCATCTTATGAAAGCGAACAAAGCATAAGTCATTATAAATTAGAAGTTGAACCCATTGTCTTATGTATCAAGCCAGATTTACCACAAGTAGGAGCATCCTCAAATGCGTTAGTAAGATACAGATGTAGCGGACTAGGCTGTGTAGAGGTAAAATGTCTTCTCAAAAATTTAGCTATTGTGGAATTTTTGGAAAAGAAAACTTTAAGCCCACTAGACACTACACTATTTTTTATAACATTTATTGTGCAATTTTTTATTGCGTGAAAAATGTTTATGTGTATTATACAAATTGCGCAATAAATCATATACAATTCTATTAAAAATTAGAACCTGTTCTAATTTTTAACGCAATTTTTGTGTTAATATCATGCGCACTCGTTGTAATAATATTTATTGCACAATAAATGTTGTGAAAAATATCGTCGTGTCTAGTGGGCTTTATGTTTAACCAATTCTGAGAGTGGAGGGAAGAAGTTGGACAAGAAGCATCCATACTTTTAGCAAGTTCAACAACAAATGGCATTAACAAATACTACTTACTGTGACTTTGTAGTCTTGTCGAGAACAGAAATGTTTGCTGAACGAATATATTTTGCTGAATACTTCTGGTTGACCGAATCGCGTAAAATTATTGAATTTCGCACATAAACTAGGTCAATAAAGCTGGGATAGCCAAAATGTTTTTTTTACTAACAAACTATAAATTAATTAAAGGCTTATTAAAGGCTAATAAGGTACTCA
This sequence comes from Cryptophagus acutangulus, assembly GCA_963556235.1. Classification (NCBI taxonomy): domain Eukaryota; kingdom Metazoa; phylum Arthropoda; class Insecta; order Coleoptera; family Cryptophagidae; genus Cryptophagus; species Cryptophagus acutangulus. Next base: position 178,139 of record CAUVYR010000099.1, on the reverse strand, counting down.
ATTAGGAAATTTAACAAATAAGTGAACCCTTTAACAAAACTTAATAAATTTATTTTTTTACCTTCATTTGTTCTGCCATTTAATGGCTCTGATAAATTGTAATTATTTTTCTTTTAAAAGGGGGATACACCCGCAAAGTTTTGAATTACATTTCATAAAAGAAGAGGTTGCTTTGAAAAATTTCAACTTGTACTATCGTAGAGCCTTTAAATAGCCTTTATTTAAATCTGTTAAAAAAATCAAATTGAAAATTTTGAGCAGTGCCGGACTTTTTAGTTTTTTATTTATATTTATTATAATTATTTAAATAAACATATTTATATGTAATTTATATTTGTTCGTTTTTTAATTAAACGGATTTTTCACATAAATAGTTTTCGGTTTTGTGTGGTCAAAAAGGGTATATTTGTCTTTCTTAATTAAAATAAATTCGAAAAATGTAGCTGAGAAATTCCAGTATTTAACAAAAATTAATAATATAATATTTTAATTTTACCAAAAATTATTTTCTATGCTCCATTGCCGTCATCTAAGTTTATGTAAATGCCACGTAAATGAAAACTATCCAACGTAGTAAAGAAGCCCGCGTTTCGGCACTCTTTATTTTAATTTAACAAATTTTGATTTTAGCAAGTGTAAGAACAAAATAGCATTTTACTAAAAAAAAAAAGTATGAGATAGTAAAATTAAATTTATTTGTCTATTCGGAAATGAACTGATCCGGTAGCAATTATACAAATTTGTTTTTTTTTTATTTATTTTTTTTGTAGGAGGGGAAATTCTTATGGACACCCGGCACCCATGGACTCTTACCGACTAAAAACCCTCCTTGAGCATTATCCGGCCAGAGATCTCACGAGCCCCACGGCGTGACAATATTAAATGTCCCGATTTTGAAGAAGGTGGCTTTAAAATAGGGTACTTGCATAAAGTTTTTGTTATTTATAATGGACAGTCACGGCCGTATTATTCTGCACGACTTTTAATTAAGTGGGTAGGTTTTTTTAAAAAAATTCTATAGTGAATCGAACTTTAAAAAATATTCAGAAATTCAGTGGCGTACAATTTATTTTCAAATTATAAAAACATAAAATAAATAAAAAAATAACTATTTTATTTTAAAGTTTAACATTAATGAAAATTATTAGGTTCATTAATTTAATTAGATATACAAATAACAAAATTGATTCACATTCAAAGACAACAGATAAAATAAATTTTTGAATGAGAATCGAACCAATAAAAACTATATAATTATAAAATATAACTTATTTTAAACAGAGGAAAGTATTATGTAAACAAACCTTTAAATTTCTGAATATTTACTTAAAAATTTGACGCCCTGAAACGGGCCGATTGTTTGTTATTTTAAAATTGCAATTTTCAAAATGCAATATTAAAAATACAAAAGAGTTCTACTGCTACTTGAATCTGGAAACATAACTTTGTAAAATAAATCCGATAAATAATAACCTAGTAATATAATATCTGGTTGAACCGCCGTTGTTATTTAAAACATCATTAATACGTCTAGGCAATATGTCAACCCCAGGTATGACATATTGTTTCAAAAAGATTAATTAAAAAAGCCCTACGTTGTGCATTTTATCGGTGGTTTCGTAATTCAAAGTTTTTTGTAAAAAAAATAAAATAAGAAAAATACCTAGTTTAATACATATATTTATCAAAAATCATAAAATTCAAATGATTAAAGAAAAGTAAATAAAATACATTAATACATATAATTATCAAATTCTCATAAAATTTAAATAATTAAAAAACAGTAAATAAAATATAATTCAAAATCTCAAAAGAAATCACTTTCCTTCAAAAAAACATTAACCCCATATCTTTAGTAAATGCTCCCCCTGAAACTTGGTCATACAAAATAAAATACTGAAATAATAACATACAACCCTTCCCAAAATAACAACAATACAACAACAAAACAAAATATAGTATGCCAAAACATGATTCTTGTGATCGTACTGGGGGAATGCACAGAGCTCATCGGCATCGACATTCACTATTACTGTGTTAAATGCAGTATCCCTCGTAGTAAGATATACGTGATAACTCTGTTATTAGTCTTAGGTAATTGTTTTAGAAAAGAACGTGAAATCTTTCGAGACAATTATTTATTTATTTATTTATAAATTACAACTCCTACAGAGCAGGCTCCAACTACAGGTGAGGTGGTTCGAAAAATACATAGATAACATATATACAGACTATAATAATCGGAGATATAAACGGACAAAACTTTAGTTAAAATTAGGCAACATTGCTGACCTCAAATCAGCCTTTGAACAGACATATATGTCACAGTTATTTGCGCATGTATTGTACGCCGAATACATACGATACAAAGGAGATGAAGTCAGCAAGTTGGTGTGCGGTATGGCACGATAAAACAAAAATGAATTTCTGCTAGCAAGTCTGGGTACTTGTAGCAGAATCAAGCTAACGATACTAGGACAATCAATTTTATAATTTAAGACATTAAACAAAAATACACATAACATAAAATTTCGACGGTCATTAAGGCTATGGATTTGGCAACTCTGTAACAATTGATCATGAGGGCAACCTCTAGAAGTATACTCCCCAGTACTCCGAAGCATAATGAATTTGCAGAATCTGCGCTGTACTTTTTCGAGAATTGCACACTGTACCCCATATGTGGGAGCCCAAACACAACATGCATACTCTAACCTGGAGCGAACAAGTGCACAGTACAAAATTTTCAGAGTCTGTATGTCAGCAATGTCTACCGCGTTCCGTATTATAAATCCAAGCTGTCTAAAAGCCGCAGTGGCAGTGGACTGAATGTGTGGCGCAAATGTTAACTTCGAGTCAAAAGTAACAACTAAGTTTTTGAACACTTCAGGTCTAGTAAGAGCCAAGCCCTCTAGTTTATAGTTGAACAGAACGGGATGACGAGACCGAGAAAAAGACATGACAACACACTTACTAACATTTAAAGCAAGTCTGTTCGCCAAACACCAAGATTGGACTGTGCTTAAATTATCTTGCAAATGAAGACAGTCTAACTTACTCCGGACATCACAATAAATTTTTAAGTCATCGGCATAAAGAAGATGGCAAACCGACAAATCTGTTACAATGTCATTTATAAATATATTAAAAAACAGGGGACCCAGTATAGATCCCTGGGGAACTCCAGAAACTTGTTTAAACATTTTTGAATTGAAACCATGACATTGCACAAATTGTTGCCGATCACTAAGGTAGGATTTGATTAGGTTCAGGAGGGATGGGGAAAGGCCAACGTGATCTAATTTGGTAAGCAGAATTTGGTGATCGAGTCTGTCAAACGCCTTCGAGAAATCCGTGTACACAACATCAACTTGACCACGTTTATCCAGCGACTCACATATGAACTGAGTTTTGCACACAAGATTAGTACTCGTGGAACGACCAGCTATAAAACAATACTGGTTGACACTAATCATGTTTTTGGTGTGTTCATAGATTATGCCGTACAGCATTGACTCGAACACTTTATCAAAGCAGGACATTAAGGCAACTGGACGGTAGTTGGAAATATCATGACGATCACCTTTTTTAAAAACAGGTGTCACCCGAGAACATTTCCAAATACCAGGATAACGGGATTGCTGAAGGATAAGGTTATATATCACCGACAAAGGTCTGGAAAATTCCGACGCACAATCTTTGACAAAAAATCCAGGAGCACCATCCGGTCCACTGGATAGCTTGTTTTTTGACTGACGCAGCGCTTTATAAACATCAGGTTCAGATACACTTTGCCAGTGACATGAATGTGATTGGGATGCGGAAGGTAGATCATTAATAGACACAGTATCAGATATTGGAATAAACGACGACGAAAAATTGCTAGCAAATGCATTGACGATGGAAAAAGGATTAGTCAATATTGTTTCATTAAAGGTCATATGAGAGGGAATGTTAGACACATGCCGTTTAGAATTTATGAAAGACCAGAACTTACTAGGATCCGCCTTGATTGAACTATTGATGCCGTTGGTATATACAGTGTATGCATCCCTGATAAAACCTTTTAGTTCAGACCGAAGATTATGAAACTCGTTTGAATTAACAGTGTTTCTAAAAACACAAAACCTTTTATAATCCTTGTTTTTTTGCTTAATTTTTCGGATAATTTCTCCATTAAACCAAGGAGGATAAATTTTCGAACAAGGCTTTTTCAAAGGTATGTGTTTCAGAAACAAAGTATTGAGAACATCATAAAATCGCTCAACAACCACATCAACATCATCTAGTTCATCAAGTTGGGACCAGTCAGCAAGCAAAAGGTCTTGATACAAACTGCTAAAATTGGCTTTTTTAAAATTAAAAGTCGAGGAGGGAGTGTGAGGAAATGATCGTTTGGACTCGAGACTACTATGTACATTAATTTGCAATGACGGATGATAAAGATCTTCAGGAAGAAGAGGGTCGACACATCTGTTAACAACGCATTTCAAATTAAAGAACACTAAATCTAACAAACTTTTGCGATGATTTAGAATCGTGTTGAACTGACTAAGATCAAAAAATGAACAAAATTGAGTGAGCAATAATATAGCTTTATTTGAATGCTGGTCACTAGAATCATTGTAATCTGGTAGATTAAAGTCACCCAAAGTTAACAAATTACAACCAAACAGAGGGTACAGTGATTCAATCGAAGAGAAAAGTTGATCATAAGTGTCAACAGATGTTTGTGGAGGGACATAAATAACAATAACATGTAAATAATGCGAAATCTTTACAACAAGTATGTCAACAGTAGGGAGATCAAGGAACGTACTGCAGATGGAGCTAGGATTAACTACCGAAGCCGTTAAAGAACTCTTAACTGCGAGAAGTACGCCACCACCACGACTCTTGCTACAACTAGAAAAATTTCTATCAGATCTAAATATTGTGTAGAGGTTAGAATCAACTATTTCACTATTATCGACAGCATCGGTTAACCAAGTTTCGGTAAATGCAATTATGTCATAGGACAAGAAACTAGTGTAAAACGTGTTATACAATGTGTGAAGCTTAGTGTTCAGACCTCTAACGTTCTGATAATAGCAGTGAATAATTGACTGTGTTGATAATTGTGATTGCTAGTTAGTGCCCACAACAGACTCTTTAAATTTGGCTAAGGCTTTAACGTAACATTGGCACTTGCTCAGATCCCAGGCAGCATGACAAGTAGAAAGACTCTCGTTAGATCTCTTATTAAATGACTCACAATTAATACATTTAAGAGTATCAACTTCAATGTCAAGTTTACAGTCTTTTACCTTATGCTCACCAGTACATCGGGGACAACAGGCTTTTCTCTTACAATCGGCAGCTTTATGATGGAAACCACAACAATTGTAACAACGTGTCAAATCCATAGCATCATAGACAGTGCAATAATCGTAACCTATAAAAACTTTTTTAGCTTGTGTGATTTTTAAGTATGTGTTAGTATCCAGCTGAATAAGTGCTTGATATAAGTTTTTGTTATTACGAACAGAATCAAACGAAATTAATTTACAAGTGGAATCATCAGAAAAAATATTATCATTTTGGATTTGAAGATATTTCACCAGTGTTTCAGAATCCAGTTTGTCGGTAAGTCCAACAATTTTTACTCTGTGATTCCGACTTAACGAAGTGGCTGCCTTGACGGTGTACTTCTTATCTGATAATTTATCAGACACAAGTTTTTGAAATTCCGACGAATCAGCTTCAGATCTGCAACTGACAAGAAGGCCTCCATTACTCGTAGTTTTAATGTTGCAAATGGGAATTTTAGAATCAGCAGGATTGACGAATTATAATGAAAACAAATATTAAATATAAATAAACAATAATGATAGTTATATAAACCTGAATTTTCCATCTTGGCACTTTTGAATAGATACTTTCAAATTTACTTTAATACTGAAATACTATAAATATTACAATTAGTAATAAATCTCTTCAATTGTATTAAAGATCTGTGTTTGATTCCCTCGTCATAAGCGAGAGTACCGAAGGAATGACCTCCTCGTGATAAGCGAGAGCATCTTAGAGGTTGGCCCCCTCGTCATAAGCGAGAGCACCTGAGGAATGGAGTTTTGGTAGGAGATCTTACCAATTTAGAAAAAATAACTTTGAATGACTTTTCAAAAAAATGACTTTTCCCACAAAATGCTTCCCCTTTTATACTCGTCAGTTCTTTGTTCTCAACAAAGAACTACGTCACAAAGCCATCTTACGACAATGTAGATAACGATGCGTTGTTGATTACAGGTAACTATATTAATAAAAATTGTTTTCACATAGAAATATAAAAATAAAATGCGCGATAACTTGAATCTTGAAGTGATCTAATTTAGTCTCCCCTTCGAATTGTGATAGAAGAGTTTTGGAGCAATTCGAACTATAACAGAAAAATCAAAAGAAACTTTAGTGAATGATAATTAAAAATAGATAAGTATCAAACAAGATAATTCCGTATGTTATCATATTCATAACACACAAAACTAGGTGGTTTGAATAGACGTGTCCAATGACTTGTTAGAACACAATAACACACCTAGAAAGGTTTTACGGTTAACTTCAAATGTAATGAAAAATATGCAACTGAATATACATATACATGAAACAAGATAGTGAAAACTTCTTACAAGAAGAAAATTTCGAACAAGTTGCAAACAAAATATGCCCGTCTTAGAGCAAAAAATTAAGTCATTGGTCAGGTTTTTTTTTTAACTAATATACTTATTACACATATAGTCAAATATATTGATTAAAAAAAAAATGTTTGATGAGTACAAGTTGATGAGTACCTCCAGGAACATGGTCACGAAGTGGCGCGCCTCCCTCCATATCATTGTCAACTTAATGCTATCGAGCTAATATGGGCACAGGTAAGTGCACATAAAGAATTTTTTTATAAGCGCTTGCAGCAATGATCTTTTGTTTTAGGCAAAAGGTTATTACGATGCTCATATGGGAGAGGATGGCTTTGGGGACGAGAAAGTGTTGGAAATGTTGAATACGGCACTCGGTCAATGTACGCCAGACCGATGGTATTCCGCGGTGAAGCACACCGACAAAATGATTATGGAGTGGTACCATCGGCTACGAACTATTGATGAAATCCCGGAACTGATCATTAACATCGAAGAAGACAGTTCCGACGAGGACGATTTTTTTAATTAATGACATTTTTGACAATTTCCACATTTAAATTTAAATGCATCGCTGCAAAAACAGAACTTTATTCGTGATAACGCCTGAAAAATAGGCCACCCACAATACACGCATATACCGCTTAGAAATGATACGCTACTGGTAACCATTTTAGTACTGAATTGGTTCATACGCGTCAATTGATGACGCAAGTCCAAACATTCGCCGGAAATACTATACCAATTAAATAAACGTTGAACTCTAGAACTACTAAACTAAAAAAAAATGTTAAAATAATAATCACTAAAACTAGTAAAGGTAAAATTTCAAAACACAAAACATAGAGTTCTAAAGTTAGTTCTTGTTACACAGCTTACTTCTCTTCTTTGCAGCCTCATAACGTTTTCGATGTCCTTTTCCTGATTTGTGTACTCCTTTGTGGTTTTCTTTGGAAATGTTTAAATTTTCCTTGTTGTCCTTTTCTACCATTGGTTGTGGAATTTTTAAATTTAAATTTTTCTTCTTTTGCTGATTTAATCGATGCATAGTCATTTTTAACAGAAAATTTTAACTTCTTTTTTAATGTTTTGTAATTCTTTATCGGATGGTTTAGGAAGAATGGTATTTATCACAGAATCCAGTGCTAGTGAGGGTGTTTTACCAGTTAATAGTTCTACAGGGGCGTATCCAGTACTATTATGTGGAAGTCGGTTAAAACAACTTTCGATGTTAGATAAATAAGTAGTCCAAGATGAATGATTATTATGACAGTATGTACGAAAGAATCGTCCTAGCTCTTTCATATATTGCTCCGATGGATTTGTGACCCATGATCAATAAAAATAACCTATGGTCGATAAATAGGTAATAGATCCTTTTTAATATGATTAAGCGCAGCTACTGTATTGGCCTTCTTCATTGGAAATAGTATTTTGAAAATTTATCAACTAGAACTATACCTTTTACAGTATGATTTCACACTGATGAAATTTAATTTCACACTAGCAAAAACAGACTTCACACAAATGAAATGTAATTTCATATTGACGAAAACAAATTTATCATTTGTGAAAATTAATTTTAAAATAACGAAAACAAATTTCACACAAATAAAGTGAAATTTTACATTAGCGAAAACCAATTTATCAGTTACGAAAATCAATTTCAAACCATTGAAAACAGATTATACTTCGGCCTCGTTTCGAAAATAACACTAGGTAGTTCCCTCACTTTACACCAGATGTTCAAAATCTTTAATTTAAAAATTCTACCACGGATATTGCCATGTATTTGGCAGCACCTCAATCTTTACTTTTGTGCCAGATCAAACACATCGGTTTTTTGTACTGTTAGTAAAAGTTTAAGTGAATAAAAAAAAATGCCAAAAAGCTCAAGAAAACGACGACACCATCGTAGTCGTTCTCGTTCTTCTTCCAGAGATAGAAGTTTAAGAAGATAACTGAGAGAAAATCGACGGAAATTAGCTGAATTGCAGAATGCGCCAGCGGATAATGGCCGCTTTGTAACAAACGCACGTGATGCTCAGCAAAATGACGACCATCCTTATGGAAATGGCTTACCCGAGATGGAAATCGAAAACAGTTGTAAGTTTACTTTACAAGTTTTGATGTGCAGTAGAATGCAACAACGGCTCATCTTAGTTTTGGGTCGTGGACACCCCGTGGCACCATTATTCCAGGGTGGGACTTGGAAAAATTGATATTTTTAATATGCCTGTTTGTGAACACAGGATTGTGATTGTAATTGCTGGACTGGTTTTAAATGTACCAGATATACTAATTGTTTGTGAATACAAAGAATAATTGTTAATTTGAAACAATTTACCAACTGTTTGTGAACACAGTTGTTTGTATTATGTTGTCACTTGTGATAGCGCAAGCAATTTTAGTCATGCAAAACACTTTCATAAATTTTTGTGACAAAAATTTTGAAATATTGTTTTCTTTCTGTTAACGCTATTCAGCAATAATCGAAAATGCCGATCAAAATTTTGCAGCCCCAGTAGAAAATGACGAAAACGTTCTACCTGTAATGGAACTAGAACAGGATGTTTTACAAATTCTCGGTGATGACGTCACACCAGAGAAAACATTCGGCCTTGCTCTTCACAAGGACATTGTGGCTCGGTGGACAAGCATTTTAAAAAACGGCCTCAGTGACGAGGAACGCCAGGCATTAATTAAAATGTATCCTTCACCGGAAAATTGTCAGCTTTTAGACGCACCTAAATTAAATGTGGAAGTTTCCACTGCAGTTGCAGAATCTGTGGTTAAGCGTGATGCTCATTTAGCTCTTCTCCAAGCTCGGATAGGAGCAGGTGTATCCGCCATGGGCAGAATTCTAACGTTAATGTTGAAAGAGGAGGGGGTAGTAATCGAGAGTATATCAAGTTGCTTAGTCGTGGAACTCGTCTTTTTGTGGATTTACATCATTCGGAATCTACCTCTAGAAGAGATTTATTTTCAATGAATTTAAATAAAGACCTCAAAGACACGCTTAACAATGTTACTGTCGATGGATTGTTATTTGGGGACAATTTAGGAGATCGTGTGAAAGCTGCAAAAAGTCTAGAACATTCAGGGCAGGAGTTAAAACAACAAAGATTTAAGCAAGTAAAGAAGCCTATTCAATCGCAAAAGAATTTAAACTTCCGAGGTCAAGGTCGACCACAACAACAACAACAGCTGCGAACTCCTTCTTTTCGACACCAACCTCAACGCCGCCGAGGACTGGAACGCGGAACGACAACATCCCGATTCAAACCTCAAACACAGGAGAGACGACGATACTAGAGAATACGGTAGGAAATTTTGCTGGCCGTTTAAAAAATTATTTGTTTAATTGGCGTAGTATCACGTCCAATGAAAGAATTTTTTCTTGGTTAGTTGGTTATAGTTTGCCATTGCTAGAAACCCCTTTTCAGGTTTTTTTGCCTAAAGAGCCTAAATGGTCTTCTAGCGAGTTAATTGACTTAAACAATTCGGTTAATAAGTTGCTGAAATTAGGAGCCATTAGTCAAGTTGTGCATTGTAAAGGGCAATATATCTCTAACATTTTTCTTGTACCGAAACCTAACGGAGGTGGACGAATGATTTTAAATTTAAAATCCCTTAATAAATTTAATAGTTTGGAGCATTTTAAACTAAAAGACCACAGAACAGTAGCAAGAATTATTAAACCATTTTGTTTTATGGCAACTTTGGACCTACAAGATGCTTATCATTTGGTGCCAATATTAGAATCTCATAAAAAGCTTTTAAGATTCAGGTTTAATGATGCTCTGTTCGAGTATAACTGTTTGCTCTTTGGTTTAAACTGTGCTCCTTTTGTGTTTACAAAGCTTAAGAAGCCTATTTTAGAATTTTTAAGGAAAAAATAATATATTTCTGTTATATACTTAGATGATTTTTCATTGTTAGGGAACACCTTAGCAGAGTGTGAAGATAATGTTTTACATACAAAGGATTTATTACAGAAATTAGGTTTTGTTATAAATTTTAGTAAAAGCCATATTATACCTAGGCAAGAGTGTTTATTTATACCTTGGTTTTGTTTTTAATTCTATAAATGTAACAATTTCTTTGCCTGATAGAAAACGTTTAAACATAATTCAAATAATAACTAAACTTAAACTAAAAAACAAATGCACGATTAGAGAATTCGCCGACCACAGTGGATGTGAGGTGCAGACACCGACTCGCAATCTGTTGGTCCAGAGTTCGAATCCCGGTGAAGAGCAAGAGCGTTGTGAGATATTTTCTTACAACGGGGGAGAAGTTAAATGTGTGTAATGTGTACCGGGCAAAAAGGCGAAAGCCAATCGCCTTGCCCCCAGAGGGGCTAAATTCTTAGATTCGAGAATTCGCAAAATTTGTGGGAATTTTAACTTCGGCTTGTCCGGCTGTACGCTATGGCTGGCTTTATACAAAATTATTTGAAAGAGCTAAATTTCTTGCTTTAAAAGATGTTTCGGGAGATTATAAAGCGACAATGAAAATTTCGTCCGGCTTGTTTGCCGATTTTGAGTGGTGGTTAAAAGAATTACCCACGACAACAAATTTCATTAATTTTTATACTTTTTCACTAGAGATATATTCAGATGCTTCGACAACTGGGTGGGGGGTAAATTGTAAAGAAGATAGGGCTCATGGTTTCTGGTCAGATTCAGAGAAAGAGTACCATATTAATTATGTGGAGCAGTTGGCTGCTTTTTTCGGGCTTAAATGTTTCGCGCATAGCTTATCTAATACAAAAATCTTATGTCGAATTGACAATACAACGGCTATTGCGTATATTAACCGCATGGTTGAACGGTCTTAGTCGAGAAATCTGGCAATGGTGCGAGCAGAGAAAATTGTTTATTTTTGCTTCTTATATAAGTTCTGCTAATAATACAGCGGCAGATAGAGAGTCGCGCTCACTCGCTCCAGAAACAGAATGGGAGTTAAGATTTTCAGCTTTTCAAGAAATAAAAGAAGTATTTGGGTATTTTGAAACAGATTTGTTCGTCACCAGAAACAATGCTAAGTGCAGCAAATTTGTTTGATGGCTGAGAGACCCGGACGCTATAGCGATAGATGCTTTCACTATATCGTGGACTACATTAAATTTTTTCGCATTTCTTCCCTTTGCCATAATTTTACGTGTATTGCAAAAAATTATTAGTGATAAAGCAGAAGGAATTGTCGTTGTACCCTATTGGCCTGCTCAGCCATGGTTTCCTTTATATACTGCTCTTTTAGATTCAAAACTTATTTATTTTCATCCTAGTATAAGTTTGTTAGCTCTTTTGATAGGAGGCCGCATCTACTTTGGAAAACGCTTATCCTGGTGGCAAGACGCTTATCGTACAAGCGCTACGCAAACAAAACGTTTCAGAGTCTAGCATAGACATCTGTCTTTCATCAATAACCAATTCTACGATAAAGCAATATGACTGCGGTCTGAAAAAGTGGTGGGTTTTCTGCAAACAGCAAAAAATTAATGTATTTGCGATTTCCGTTCTGGACTTATTGGAATTTTTAACGTTTCATTATAATAGAAGAGTTGCATATGGTACCCTAAATTCATATCGCTCAGCAGTGACTCAACTATCAGATTCGCAAATTTCCCAAGATGTTAAGATCAAAAAGTTTTTTAAAGGAGTGTACGGTTTGCGTCCAATTATACCAAAATACAATGATATATGGGACCCGACTATTGTTTTAAATCGGTTGCGCAATATGGAAAATGATTCTATATCATTAGATATACTTAAGACTTAACCCACAAGGTGGTGGTGCTTTTTGCTCTTGCTACCGCTCAGCGGGTCCAGACTTTGTCATTAATAGAAGTAGCTAACATTGAACGCGGAGCGGAGGAAGTGAAAATTAAGATTCCTGTCAGAATATAAACATCCAGTCGAAATAGATTGCAACCCACTCTAGTTTTGCCATACTTTAGAGCAGATTCTGGAATATGCGTCGCTACTGCTCTTCTAGTATACGTAACCCGAACGGAACTACTTAAAGATTCTTCGGCTGCAACGAGCAGGTTATTTATGACATTTAAAAAGCCTTATCATAACGCCGGTACTCAAACTATTAGTCGTTGGATTAAGTTGGTTCTTGGACAATGTGGCGTGGATATTAGCCGCTTCACCGCGCATAGTACAAGACGTGCGGCGACTTCGGCAGCAGCCAGAAAACGGGTTAATATAGACAATATTAGATTGGCCGCAGGCTGGTCCGAAAATTCAAGAACATTTGCGGTTTTTTACCAAAGACCATTGTTACAAGACAACAACTTTGCTAGTGTTGTTTTGGGCTCATGAAGATTTTTCTTATATATTTGATATTTTTATATTTTGGTTCAATAAATATGTATATTACATGTTTTATATTTTTTTTTCAACATTTTGTTTTATAATATTAGTTTGTTTAAATGTTTAAAAGAGTTACAATTATATGATTTCTTTTTCTTGGTTGTTGCAACTATCTTTGAACAACTACCTAGTATTATTTTCGAAACGAGGCCGAAGTATAATTACTAGATCAAACGAACTTACTTAAATAAAGTTCGATCTGAATTATATGTAGGCCTCGATAAAGGAAATAACCCGCCCGATCCCTATAATAAATGCCCCTGTAGTTGCAACAAAGATGGCTTTAAAGAAGAATGAGGTGCTGCCAGGGACATGGCAATATCCGTGGCAGAATTTTTAATTTAAAGGTTGTGGACAACTTGCTGTAAAGTGAGGGAACTACCTACTATTATTTCCTTCAACGAGGCCTACATATAATTCAGATCGAACTTTACTTAGGTAAGTTCGTTTGATCTAGCAATTTCACATTATTTACTTATGTAATAAAAAATTATTTATAACATAAATACAAAATTACAAAACAGTATGAACACAAATTTAACAACCAATAAATTATTAATTATATTTCTTGTATGTTTTCTTGTTGAAGAGCTGCAGCATAATATCGCTCTACATGATTCGAACAACTTAGTAAGTGCTGTTGTTGAACTTCATGAATTGCTCTATCTGAAATTTCTTCCAAGATACGCATTATAAATTCATGAAACGTTAACCCTTGACTATTAGCGCGTCTGTAATTCAATACTTCTTGCATTCTTTCTTGCATTTTCACTTTTACAAAAGATTTGAAATTACTCCATAGCAACTAAATCGGATTTAATAAATAAGAATATGAGCGCATTATCAATAATAAAGGTTGGGTGCTTGATTCCATCCGCAGTGCAAGTTTCTATTAAGCGACGCAACCATAGTTTACAGTCATGAGATTTGTAGGACCCTCTTCGGTGTTCAAACGAGATAATTCGCGTCGCACACATTGCCCCAATGCAATGTCAATTGCTTCTTTTACAAGCCGGAAGAATTACATGTGCCTATGACCTATTTTGGATCTACCTTCCTTTCGACGACAATATAGATTGAAATTTGTTTCATCAATCCAAATAAGAGTTTTACCATTTGCTCGACTTTGCAATATTCGGTTTACATAATCCCTAGGCTTGGCTTTGTTTTCCTCATTATTCATATTTGCTATTTATGGTCTAAGTGCCTTAACTGAAAATAATTGCCCGTCCAACCAGTTTTTAATAGTGTTTTGGCAAACGTTAACTTCGAATTCATTGCTAACAAGATCACATAAGCCTTTTAATGTTATTGTAGAATCTTCCTTAATCTATTTAACCAATGCATTGGATATTTCTGGAGTTTTTTTTGGAAAAAACGTTACCACCTTTTTTTGGAAGTGTTTGATCTTTTTTCAACCATTCATAAGCAGTACGAACGTTTACTTCTAAAGCTGTAGCCGTAGCTCGCCAATCTTTGCTTTCTTCATATGCTTTTATAACTCTTCCTCTATCACTAAGTGATATTTTATTATATTTGACACGAGGCATTGCAAATATAATACAAAACTTTGACTCTTACTGTCACAAAATGTCAAATAATTTATCAATTATGTATTAAAATATTTTTGAAACAATATGAACTTATTAGTTGCTTTTCTTTTGCAGTGTATAATATCACTTAGTGATGTGAAGTGAACTGATATTTTCAGTTTGTGTCTCGATGTAAAAAGGAACGGTAGTCGTAGCTCAGTGTCAACTGTCATTTATCTGTGAAATAACCTAAAGTATTTTCTCCCAATTATTATTGTTTACTATTAAAGTTTTCAATACAAATAATTAATAATAATGTATAAACTTATAATATTTGTATTGTACAATCAAATAAAATAATTGTTTTTTAGAGAATCGCAATGCAATGAATTTATCTTTTTTATCGTCTTCGAGTTCCTCTGATGATTTAGAAGATAAAATTTTTATGGATTCTTATGAATCATCTGACGACACAGAGGATGAACAAGATAGATTACACAGAAATGAAAAACATAAAATAAAAGATTTTGTAGAAGAAACTGTCAAGTCATATAGTGACGCAGAATTCAAGAAACACTTTAGAATATCGAGAACCACATTAAAGTTTATTTCAGGTATGTAATCAAACTGGGTGTGTTGTTCAATTGTATACTAATTGACATTTTTTAGATAAAGTAAAGGTTAATAAAGTTTTGCCTTATCATAATGTTTGGCCGAAAAAAAATTGATTCGGAAAAAGCAGTATTTATGACAATGTGGTGCCTAAGCAATTCAGAAACATTTAGACAGATATCCGATATATTTCACGTGGACAAAAGCTCAGCTCATCGTCTTATTGAAAAGATTATTAAATATTTGGTTATAAACAGCTATAGGTGCATAGCATGGCCAAATGAAGACCAAAAATCAATTATTCGCAGAGGATTTAAAAAATGCATGGTATTGATAACATCTTGGGAGCAATTGATGGTTGCCATATCAATATAAATAGACCATCAAAAGATGCACATGTTTATTGCAACCGAAAATCTGACCATAGTATTTTATTGCAAGGATTGTGCGACCACAAAAAGCGGTTTATTGATGTCTTTTGTGGAGAAGCAGAATCCATACACGATGCGAGGATGTTGAAAAATTCATCTTTATATTAAAAAGGGACAAATGGCTTTTTGGGTAATGATTTTTTGTTAAGAGATTCGGCATAGTTTAAATTAGCTGATTCCGCTATTTAACGATAATGGACGTTTACATAAAAATCATAACATTTTTAATTATCGTCATTCGGCATCCAGAATAGTAACTGAAAATACGTTCGGTTTATTAAATAGAACATTCCGTCGGTTAAAATATTTCGAAAATTTGAATATTCTGTTTATTGTTAGATGCGTGATAGCAGCAACGGTTTTGCATAATATTTGCATCCATTTTGATGATAATTTAGGGGACGAGTTTGAAGAAAATTTCACAGATGCTAACAAATTAAATGTTAATGCAGTAAGTGGAATACAAAATGAAAACAGTAGAAGGGATATTGTATTTAGAGAAATGTTTACTAATTGAATTTATTTTTTATTCCGCACATTTTGTTAAGTTTTAAAAGCAATGTTCCTAACATAACTTTTAAAAATAAAACAATTAAGTACTTAGTTTAAAATGTGTTTAATTTTTAAATATTATAAAGAATCAACATAAAATTAAAATGGTGAAAATAAAACGAAAATCACGATTCTAAATAAACTAAAATATAAAACAAAAAACGAAATTCTAAATTAAATAAAATAAAACAAAAATCACAGCTGTGAGCAAACTAAAATAAAAATAAGAAAAAAAACCGTAAATGTAAATAAAATATATCAAGTCATTATTTGTTTGAATTGATATTTTGTTTTAATAGTTCCAACTTTTTCTTCTTAATCTTTAAACTTTTATTGAAACATTTGATTTTTTTCTTTGAGAAGGTGTTCCTTCACTTTAAAGTGTTCTTTTTTAAGTTGAGCAAGAACCGTGGCCGGATTTTTTCGTTTTCTTGGAATGTTTTCAGTTTCACTTAAGTCAGTTTTATTATCATCTACAAGTTCAACGATAAAACAAAAAAAATATCAAAAAGCTTGGTTAACAAGAGGATTAAGAGTGTCTTCTGCACGATTAAGAAGGCTCTATGTTATGCAAAAATCAGATATAATTAGTCTGAATTATTATAATAAATATAAAAATATATATAAAAAATTAATAGAACTAGCTAAAAAACTCCACTACAATAATTTAATTAGAAATTCATCCAATAAATCCAAAACTGCATGGAATGTAATAAATTCAATTAAAAAACAAGAAAAAAAAAGATAATGAACATAAAATACTAGTTGATGGTAAAATTTTATCCAATAAAATAGAAATAGCAAATCATTTTAACAGATATTTCACAAGCTTTCCAAAAAAACTAATTGCTAACTCAAATCTAAACAAAGAACATCCTAAAACAATGTCTTCAAACTATAGCAAAATTATCTATTTGGACTCTGTGAGCGAATATGAAGTTTTGGAGATTATCAATAACCTGAAAAATTCAAAATCCGCAGGTCCTGATGATTTTCCAACTTTTATATTAAAACAATCATGTTTTCTTATTACAAAACCATTGCAACACATCATAAACCAATGCTTAGTGCTAAGTACTTTTCCCGATTTACTGAAAATCTCCAAAGATATTTGTCTTTATAAAAAAGGTGATCCAAAATTATTAACAAACTACCGTCCAATATCGCTTCTTTCGGTATTTTTAAAAATTTTAGAAAAAGTTATTGCTACAAAAATTATTAATTTTTTAGAATCAAATAATATATTATTGTCAAATCAACATGGTTTTCGCAGAAATCATTCAACTACAACAGCCCCTGTGACGTTTCTCGATTATATATATAGTAATTTAGATTCTTGTAATAAAGTTATGGCACTGTTTATAAATCTGTCAAAAGCATTTGACTGCGTTAATCATGAAATTCTTTTAGATAAAATTGAACATTATGGTTTACGAGGTCAATGTAATAATTTATTACGCTCATATCTGACAAATAGAAAACAGTTTGTATTGTATTTCGAGAACAAATCGGAACAATTAGATCTTGATATCGGAGTCCCTCAAAATAGTGTTCTAGGACCGCTACTATTAATTACTTCTCTCGTAGAGGAAGTATTGTATTCATGAAAAAAAAAAATTCTCCAAATTTCACTTTTTTCTACATTATAGAATGCGTAGATTACGAAAATCATATTCACTAATTTCCGTCTGTCGGTCTGTCTGTCGGTCTGTTCGTTTCGTTAAACCGCTATATTTCGGAATCTACTGACGCGATTAACGCAAAATTTGCGTCCTTTTTTTCTACCTGCCCATTGATTGAGTCAAAACAAAAAAAGTTGAGAAATTCTCAAGGACCTGCGCATTATTGGCCAAAAACCTACCAAAAACAGCAAAATCGGTGCATCCACTTAATCTTTAAAAGGTGCAGACCGATTTTAATCAAACATTGAACATATGTTTTGTGTATACCCCAAGGGGTGAATGCTTTTAAAAAATGTGGAGTTTTTTAAGGGTTGATTTTTTATTAAGGGTTGAAGGGTCAAAAAGTTGTTAAAATGCATAACTCGTAACGTGAATACCTGCCAGGAGGAACATTTTATTTGAACCAAATTTGACATACATATTAGGAATACATTGAAGAAGATGCTGGTAAAAGTTTCATCCCTCAAAAATAAGCCCTTGTGGCCTGTTGGTCTTTTAAATTATTTGGTCAAAAATGGACGGTGTTTTGATCTGTATATGTCAGCATAACCCACCATTTTCCATCAGTAATTTTATATATATTTACATAATGAGTGATTAAAAATAATTTACGACCCTAACTACATACCCCCCCACCCCCCAAATATACAGTTTGAGTCATATGGATCGGATTTTCTTCATATTATATTTCTACTATACATTTAAAGCAAATTTACGAATAATCTAATTAAAAATAATCTACGACCTTTATTTAAGAACTTCAACCCTTAATATACCCTTTACAGTCAAAATGCTCGGATTTCTTCCAAATTTGGATTCCAGTAGTAATTTTAACTTATTTAACTTATCATTATTTAGTTAATTTAATTGAAATTAGGGTAGGACCTACGTATTACAATTGTAACCCTTAATGCACCTCTTACAGTTTTATTTGTCAGATTTTTTTCAAATTTGTTTTCTAATAATAAACTGAAATATAATTTTAACTAGTTTATTCAAAAATAGGCTACAATCGTCAATTCATGTTTTTAACTCTTAACACACCCCTTACACTAATAGTGCTAGGATTTACTTCAAACATTGATTTATATTGGTAATTTTAATTCTAGCTTCAAATAGTTTCATTAAATTAGAGTACCTACAACAAATTTTTCACTTTTTAATCTTTTCATATACACGTTTCAACTTTATCGCTTAAATTTGTTTAAAATTTGGTTCCTAGTTAAAATTTAAAAAGCATTTTTAAATAACCCGATAAATGTTTTTCAATAAAAGATGCTTCAAAATTCTTTAAATTTGAATAACAAATTTTAACATAGCAACGAGAGAAGTATTCTGGAATCTCATTTCCAGCGAATTTTTATTATACACAAATGATCTAGACTCTATTGTATCTACTTATTATACTGCTTATGCTGATGATATAGCTGTTTTATCGTGCGGAAGAACAAATAATGAAATAGCGATGAAAACTATTAACTCTTTAGAAAAACTTACGAATTATTTGGATTTTAATGAATTAGTAATGAATCAAGATCAAACATACTCGATGCAAATGTATTCCACTAAATCTCAATATCAAGCAAACCAATTAATTAAATTAAATAATAAAACTATAAATCAAGTTGATTGTTTTAAATTATTGGGCATTATGATTGACTTTTCTCTAACTTTTAATGAACATGTTGACTACATTTATAATAAATGTACATGTAGTTGTTTTGCACTAAGAAGGCTGCGTTCTATGGTGACTGTGGAAAATTGTAAAATTTTTTACTACTCAAATTTTGAGTCCTATATTAGATACGGTATTATATGCTGGGGAAATATGTCATCAGCTAAACGACTGTTTAAGCTACAAAATCGAGCCGTACGCTCGATGTTTGGTTTACAATTTTTTGCTTCTTGCAAGAATACTTTTATTGAACAGAATATTCTTACCTTACCCTGTGTTTTTATGTTGGAAGTTTTATCATTTGTCAAAAATATTTTAAACAAATTTAACTATCTAAATACTTATCATAGTTACTCAACAAGACATGGATATAATCTTCAATATCAAAAACACAGACTGGAACTATCTAAATCTAATGTTTCTTATATTGGAGCACTTTTGTACAATAATTTACCACAAAATATTCAAAATATAAAAAGAAAACATATATTTCAAAAAACAGTAAAAAATATATTTCTACAAAATGCTTTCTACTCAGTTGATGAATTCTTAAATCCCAGTTTTTAATATATTTATTTATATAAAGTTTGTGAACCATACCACTAAAATGTCTTTGCAATTGTCAAACATTGTTTATTATATATTATGTTTTTGTGAAACCAATTGTATTTATGACTTATCTTATTTCATGTTAATTGATCTCTTAAATAAATTAATATTATTATTATTATTATTATAATCCCAGAACCAGCAGTGGATGTCGAAGGATTTATAGACGATACATCAATGCTATGAGGGCTACTATTATTTGGTTTGTCACCAAGCAGTTGATCTAAACAATCAAAAAATTGGAAACGTGTGGGACCACGTCCGATTTTGTTTTTCAAATCCTTCGACGCTTTCCAAATCCTTAACAAATTTGGCCATTTTCATTGGCATGCACTAGATGAACACTACAAATATTTCAGTTAAAATTACTTCGGAAAAAAGAAATCATTCACAGACTTACAGAAAAACTTGGGTTTTGAAGATCTTCGTTAACTTTAACCCAGTAGTGTTTTTTATTTTTTGGGTGAAATAAATCTTCATACCTCGACTCTACAGATGCAATAAGAGCCAAAGTTTCGTCGTACTGCCACACTTTTGTATCAGAATTTGTTTCTACATGACAATTTATTGGTTCGTCATCCTGTTGTTGCAAATTATTTTCGTAATTTTCATCTACATGTAGAAATGGTCGATTTTGAACATCGTATTTTACATTTGCTTAAGGAATCCATGCCCTTTTGTTTGAGTTTACTAAATATTTTTTGAAAATAATTATACTACCTATGAAATAATATTTAAAGCCATACCGGTGTTTTGAATCTGGAAGTCTTCTTTATTTGTAATTAGTCTATTATTTTTCGTTACTAATTCCCACTCCATATTTGTAATTGTTCGTATTCAAAACAATAACACGTTTTAGACGATACTTTGCTTAAACAGTTGAATAATAAACCTAACCTCATAAATACTAGTGATTTTAAAATATCATGTACTAAATAAGCACACAAGCATGTGCAAGAGAGGTAAAGGTGGAGGTAAAAATTTCACTTCTATCACATGCGCCACATGTAAAAAGAACGCGTTAGTAGCTGATATAAGTGATGTGAACTGAAAATATCAGATATTTTGTGTAAAAGGAAAGCGACTATTAATTGGAACACTGTGAAATCTGCTTTCAATTGTTAAAATTGATTTTCGTAGATGACAAATTGGTTTTCGCTAATGTAAAATTTTACTTCATTTGTGTGAAATTTGTTTTCGTTATTTTTAAATTAATTTTCACAAATGATAAATTTGTTTTCGTCAATATGAAATCACATTTCATTTGTGTGAAGTCTGTTTTCATTAGTATGAAATTATATTTCATAAGTGTGAAATCATACTGTAAAAGGTATAAAATGTAATTCACTCCTCCACGACTTTTTGGTAGTGGTCTAAAAAAATCGATAGCTACCATTTCTCCGACATCTTCAACTAAAATTGCATTTAAGGGTCCAATAAATTTTCTGTTTGGTTTTTTTGTCTTTTGGCGTATATCACAACAACGTAGTATAAAGTGTTTACTTTTATACATGTTAGGCCAATGGAATTTATGCTTCATGACATTAAATACTTTTGACACAGCAAAATGACCCATTTCATGATGATAATGCCAAACTAAGCTTTCTCGTAAGCACTTGGGAACAGCAATTGTTTTTTGTTGATTAAAAGTACATAGGTGATACAAAATATTATTATCTTCAAGCAAATAATTCTTGGACAATCAATCGATGATTTCCTTTTTGGATAATGTTAGATCGTATTTTGCCAAGAAAAGAATCTTCTTTTTGGTATTGTTCCAATTGATACAATTCTTCGATTATTTCGTTTGTATTATGTACAGTAAAAGTAGCAATAACCAGATGTGGTTCAATTATTATCCCTCCGTCAGATGGGTAACGGGACAACACATCCGCTACAACGTTATCTTTGCCTGGAATATATTCAATGTTGTAATTAAATTGTTGAATAAATAACATCCATCTTGTGATTCTTTTATTGAAATATTTACATTGTTTCATAAATGACAAAACACGGTAGTCACTTTTTATGGTGATTTCAGCAGATCCCAAAATAGTTCAAAACTTTTGTAAAGCGTATACAATTGCAAGTAACTCCTTCTCCCTTGAGGTATAGTTAAATTCAGGACCCTTCAGAGTTCTACTGAGAAATGAAATGACACCATGACTTCCAACTTCTAAGATTTGATATAAAACGGCCCATACAAAGAACTGTCGCTTTCCAAATACTCGTAAAATCGTTTACTGAAATTTGGATCTTTCAGAATAAAGGCCTTCAAAAATAAAGTTTTAATGCCTTCAAATGCTACATTCTCCTTAGTTCTCCAAATCCATTTTTCTCCTTTTTGTAGTAAATGTCTGAGTCTTCCTGCAGATCTATAGTACTGACAGAATCTCCGGTAGTAAATGCAAAGTCCCAAAAAATATCTTAAATGTTTAATTTTTCTTGGTGCAGTAAAGTCTTGTATTGCAGCTATTTTCTCGGCATCTGATAAAATACCCTCAATGGATAGAATGTGGCCCAAGAATTTAGTTTCTTTTCGAACAAAAAATGATTTGTGCATTTTTATTGTCTTAATTGCGTTTTGTAGTTTTTCCAAAACTGTTTGAATATGCCATAAATGTTCATCAAAAGAATAAGATGCAATTAACAAATCGTCGATGTAGGTAAACACATAATCTCTAACTTCTGGTCCTAATATGGTACTGATGCATCTTGTAAAACTGGCTACTAATATATATTGACAGCTATCGGGATGTTATGGTATCTGCCAATATGATGCAACTAGATCTAGACTTGTCAGATATTTTTTGACGTGAAATCGTTGTAGTTCATCGAGTTCATCGACTATTCCATTCGACTATTTAACTCACGTGCATCTAGACAAATACGAACAATTCCATTTTTTTTTTAACTACCGTCATTGGACTGGAGAATGGAGAAG
Source organism: Cryptophagus acutangulus (assembly GCA_963556235.1). Taxonomy (NCBI): domain Eukaryota; kingdom Metazoa; phylum Arthropoda; class Insecta; order Coleoptera; family Cryptophagidae; genus Cryptophagus; species Cryptophagus acutangulus. The sequence continues at coordinate 155,045 of CAUVYR010000099.1, read as the reverse complement.
GTGGTTTTTCAATAATTGTATCGTCTTTCATTTCTTTTAATTTATTTTCTACTGCTTCTCGAAGTGTGAAAGGAATCGGGTAACTTCTTTTCACAAAAGGCATTGAATTATGTAGACTGATTTTATGTTGATAAAGGTGTGTTAAACCACTGTTAGAACTAAATTAAGTACCAAAATGTCGAAGAAGTTCAAAAAGCTTTTCTTTTTGTTCTAGATTTAATACTGCAGCTTGAATTTTTACGCTTATTTCTTCATTTATTGGCGTGTGAGCTATCTCCATAAGTTGAATTTTAATAGAGTGTGGGATTTCAGTGTTGACTTCAATAAATAAAATTTCCAAGTGAGTTTGAGTAGAGTTCTCGAGAAACAAAGTTTTCTTATCCAGGCAAATTTGGCAATGGTATTTAGACATCCCATCAATACCCAATATACAAGGACGGATTAATAATGGTATAATTAATCCAACCATTTCAAAACATTTTCAAAATCCAACCATTTCAAAATTAATCCAACCAACCAAAAATAGTTTTCTAATTTAAATTTAAGAAGGACTTGCTTAGTAATGCGGCGACTTTTTGAACTGAATGCCCCCTGGACTTGTACAGCCTTCAATGGTAAAATAGGGATATCCTTGTTGTTTAAACTGATGGTCTGCCACAGTTCTGTTGAGATACAAGTCACTTCACTTCCCGTATCCAAAAGTGCAGTAGACGTAATTCCCATAATATTGATTAAAATTTCAGGTAAAGTGGTTTTGGTTACATTTGGGGTGTGAACGTTGGAAGTTTCTAATTCCGCGGCCACAAACACTATAGGATTATTTTCTTTATTTGAATGTTTATAGAATAGTCCAGTGGTAGTTGTTTGTCTTGGAAAAATTACTGGTTGTGTAATTTTTTAAAAGCACTTGACCAATGTAATTGCACGGTCGCTTTTCTCCTAGTTGTATCAAATTTACCGACGATAATTTGGCACGTTTGGGTTTCCCGACTTTTTGATGTGGGATGTATTTGGGCTGACATGATGATATCTATGTTTTTTGACAGGTGTGCTCATTGGTGGTGGAACTGACATCATCATTATTGGAATTGGTATTGATTGAATGATGTTTTCTTGTTGTCTCAGAAAATCAGCAGCGGTTGAAATATTTTTATGGGATGCAATGACCACAAAGATTGTATTGGAGCCGGGAAGTGTTTTAATAATAAATTAACTAAAGCAACTTCAGAATCAGCGTCAGTGAGGTAGTTAGCCAATCCCACGTAATAAGCAAAATGGTTAACCATACTTCTTCCATTTTGAATAATCTAGGAAATTGAACTTAATTGCTGTTTCAAATTATTTTGATGCATTTCGGACCAATAAGTTTTAAGAAAACTTTTACGAAAATTATCAAAATTAGCCCAACTGATACGGTATATCACCATCCAATCAGCGGCTTCTTTAATTAGACACTCCTTAGCAACATCCAACCGCTTACTTTCATCAATGTTAACTTTCCGGAAATATGTTTCTAATTCTTCCAAGAAACGTACTGGATGTTTGTCCATACTTGCATTAAAAATAGGTAGCACTGCAGATTGAGTAAAAATTAGACTGTTTGATGATCCCGAGAGTTGGTTTAGTGTGGATTGGTTTGGATTTCTGTTTCTTTGTTGAACGTGTTCGTTTAATTGTTGTACATTATTGGAAAGTTGTTGATTTTGCATCTGGACTTCCTCTCTAATGGCCACCAATGCTTGTCCCATGTTGTACATTTGTTCACGATTGGTCTTCAATTCATTGGTTAGAGTTGGAACTGTTTTTAACATTCTAAGTTGATTTCTCTCAGCTTTCTCAAGGGTTTCCACCAACCAAGAATCCATGTTGATGTCATCTCCATTTCCTCCTTCTGCATTATTGAAGTTTCTATCATCTCCAACTCCATCATTTGGATTTTGAATATCTGAATTTTCTATCTTGATTAGTATAATGCATATAGTTATATTTTACTTTTTTACAAAAATTTAATGACTTTGAATGTTGGTCACGGCACCACTGTAATATATCAACCCCAGGTATGACATATTGTTTCAAAAAGATTAATTAAAAAAGCCTTACGTTGTGTATTTTATCGGTAATTTCGTAAGTTTTTTGTAAAAAAATAAAACAAAAAAATAGTTTAATACATATATTTATCAAAAATTATAAAATTCAAATGAGTAAAGAAAGCAAATAAAACACATTAATACATATATTTATCAAAATCTCATAAAATTTAAATAATTAAAGAAAAGTAAATAAAATATAATTCAAAATCTCAAAAGAAAACACTTTCCTTCAAAAAAACATTAACCCCATATCTTTAGTGAATGTTCCCCCTGAAACTTGGTCATACAAAATAAAATACTGAAATAAAATCATACAACCCTCCCCAAAATAACAACAATACAACAACAAAACAAAATATAGTATGCCAAAACATGTTTCTTGTGATCGTAGTGGAGGAATGCACAGAGCTCATCGGCATCGACATTCACTATTACTGTGTTAAATACAGTATCCCTCGTAGTAAGATATACATGAACATGATAACTCTGTTATTAGTCTTAGGTAATGGTTTTAGAAAAGAACGTGAAATCTTTCGAGATAATTATATTGAAATCAAATATTAAATATAAATAAACAATAATGATACTTAAATAAACCTGAATTTTCCATCTTTTCCATTTTGAAAAGATACTTTCAAATTTACTTTAATACTAAAGTACTAACAATTAGTTAGTATAAACAATTAGTAATAAATACAATTAGTAATAAATCTGTTCAATTGTATTAAGGATCTGTGTTTGATTCCCTCGTCATAAGCGAGAGTACCGAAGGAATGACCTCCTCGTCATAAGCGAAAGCACCTGAAGAATGGCCCCCTTGTCATCATCGAGAGCACCTGAGGAATGACCCCCTCGTCATGAGCGAGAGCACCTAGGGGTGGCCCTTTCGTCATAAGCGAGAGTACCTAGGAATGGTCCCCTTGTCATAAGCGAGAGCACCTAAGGATGGTCCCCTTGTCATAAGCGAGAGCACTTGAGGAATGGAGTTTTAGTAGAAGATCTTACCAATTTAGATATTAAAAAAGAATTGACTTTTTCCACAAAATGCTCCCCCTTTTATACTCGTTAGTCCTTTGTTCTCAACAAAGATGTAATAATCCTCAGCAATATTGTGCCTGCAACCTAACATACATATATTTATCCAAGTGTGTTACCTACCTTGACTAACGTCTCTATGGTTAGACGAGCCAACTCGGCGAGGGGAGTACCGTCAACAATAAAGAGAGAGGGGAGGAGAGGCATTCATTCAGGCTGAGGCAAGAAAAAAAGAAGCAAGCAAGATTATTAACGGCTTTTGATTTGTACTTGTTTTTTAAAACTTTAAAATAAACATACAGCATCGGCATAACTGAAGATAGTTATTATACATACGGAGAGTGTTTTGGTCATTTGTTGGAATTTATTTCTGTAAATTCGTCGTTTACTATATCAGAAGTGAGATCACAAAATGGTTACCGCCAATGACACCCAAGAATCCACGGAAAGCAATGAAGATCCTAGTGTCCCTGGTTCATCTAGCACAGGAAACATTGGGAATCTTAATAATTCTGGTTCATCTGGGGCAACATCGGACCACTTTATGACCATGTTCCAAACATTCATCGAGACGGCTAGTGCGAGCATTGTCCAAAATGCCATCGGAGGCATTCGTCCTGTTGGCATCAGCTCCGAAAGCGACCAACTTGGTCTACAAAATTTTAATCCAGACGTGGATAATATGGATGATTGGTTTTCGGAAATGGAAGAGGCACAAAAGCGTTTTGGATGGAATGAATGGGAAACTGTAGTAAGATCTGCCCGTCATTTGCAAGGTAATGCTAAAACTTGGTTTAATTCGTGGCGACCTAAAGCTAATGAACGCGTATGGAGTCATATGAAAGTAGATTTAAGTCAAGCTTTTCCAGTTAAACGAAACAATGGCACTTTGCTATTTGACGCCGTGAATTTTAACGAGGTATAAATGCCTATTGCTATTCTAATCCAGGGTAATGTGAATGAAAGTGTTATATCTCAGTTTCAGTTTATATATAGGTATATTGAGTATATAGTTTTCTACTGCAGCTGCTTGAAGCAGGACGATATTGAGCTTGAGTAAAGCCTGCCATTGTTTTTATCTGTTGCAGTCTCTTCCTGATTATCCAGCCAAGTGATGAAATGCATCTGCATATTTTATTTGGGATTTAGAGTAATTTTGATAATGAATAAACCGAGCAACTCGTTTTCAAAAAAGTATTTTCTTGCAGTATAACTATTGTATAAGTAAATACTCACATTTTGCAATACTCAAGTTGTTGGTTTTTTTAATCTTTTTACAAAGTGACTTATTCCTACACACGAGTTTAATATTTTTACAAAGCTAGTTTTGTGAGGAATATGCACGACAAAAGTTAGCTAAACTAAGTAAGGTAAGTGTGGAATGGCCGGATAATGTCTTGGTTGAAATAATTATGCATGGAATAACAGATTCAAATGTTCGAACTAGTGTGTTTAATCAACATTGTAAAACAGTAACTAATTTAATTTCAACAGTGTCCTCCTGTGAGAAGCATAGCCAGCTTAATAAAGGAAACGATACATACGGAGAGTGTTTTGGTCATTTGTTGGAATTTAGTTTTGTAAATTCGTTGTTTATTATAAAAGAACTACGTCACAAAGCCATCTTACGACAATGTAGATAACGATGCGTTGTTGATTACAGATAACTATATTAATAAAAATTGTTTTCACATACAAATATAAAAATAAAGTACGCGATAATTTGAATCTTGAAGCGATCTACTTCAGCATTGAGGCAATCAAATTTTGCATGTTGTAATTTTCTTGCCAATTATTCCTTTCGTTTCGAATGGCATTCTCAAGTTTTGCTCTAGTTCGAGGTCTAAATTTAGTGCATTTTTTGCAAATGTATTCCTAAACCCTCCCAACGATAATTTTTCGTATACGATAAACTAAAAACAAATCAAAAGCGCATGCGCATTTTTTTATCGTTACAATAAATTTGTATCGGTATCGTATTGAAAATTCACACGTTTGTTTTGTATCAAAATGTCAGCGCCGGATGCAAAAAAAAATTAAAACTGAACGTCTTAGATTTAATAATGATGAAGATTTTGTGTTGTTGCGGGAAATACTCTCAAAACATCCTTTTGAAGATGAAGCAAGGTAGATTACAATTCAACAGAATGTTGTAAGTGTGAGTGGAAGACCTTTTACTCTTCGCGCGGTCAAGGAGTGATTTGAATACTTGTTGAAAATATTCAATAAGAAGGATACCGAAAATAGAAATAAGTAAGTATTTTTATTCACAATCGTTATTGTAATGTTGTGATTACCAACGATTTAGAGGTCGGGAAGTTGAACATTACATACCTAGGTTCGTAATACTGTCAAATAATAAATATGATTGTTTGACACTTGCAACAGTAGAATTTACACAAGTATTTAATGTATTTCGCTATTTCCACACTTTTAATTACATTTAAAGATTAATCTAGTCCAACAGCACAACTAATTAATGAACTATCGTAAAAAACAACACGCAACACTGTATTTTTGTTTTGAACTGGAGTTTTGACAACTGCAATTTCACTCCAGATTTGCTGATCGAAAAGTGCATTTCCACCACGGTCGAAAATGTGTTTTTATTCATACATTTTTAATTATTTTTTTGATAATAAATTGTTCGATTGTGAATAAAATAGTATACAAACCTCGGTGGGAATTTCATTACAGCCTCGCGCTTATATCTGACCTCGAGGCTTCGCCTCTCGGTCAGATATTAGCCCTCGGCTGTAATGAATATCATTCCCAACTCAGTTGTAATATACTATTGATTTTAGGAATCGGTTGGTGCTTTTCCTAAGGGGCCTTCTCTATTAAAAAATAAAATAAATTAGATCTGTAAAACGATCTAAAATGTTTATTTAGATTTTCAGGTTAGAATGCATATGCAGTGTTGGTTGTCCACTTTAACATTTCTTGTACAAAGAAGGCCCCTCATGTCCCTTCAGCTTGATTGATTGCCACCAATTAAACTAAACTTAAAGTTATAAATCGAGTTTTCAAAACTAATAATTGAAAATAATCCAAGCAGTTTTTCTGTAAAAGTATTTAGTATTATTGCGCGCTTCAAGTTAAACTATCGCTGAAGTATAAAGGACGATTATAATGTGCTAGCTTTATTTACATTTAAATCATGGTTGACAATGTAGTTTAATGTTGAGCGTCAGTTTAACTAGAACTGAAATATCGGTCCTGAAAAGTTTCATACATGTAAATGATTCTGTATAATATTAAATTACTTAAAGATCTGGCGTAGAAGAAGAATACGATGAAAAAGAAAGAATCCTACAGGAAGTGAAGGATTTAAATCGAGAACTTGGCAAGGAAAAAATTCGAAACAAAAAAAAGCATTGTATTAAGGCACGAAGCTGCTACTATGAACATTGTCCATGTAAAGAAGAACGCAAGTTTCAATACTTCTGACTCAGGTTTGCAAACTCATTAGAAAAATTATTATTTCTGATTAACAATACTTAATTGTAGTTATATATATAGAAATGGTCGTAGATAACAATGGAATTTTGATAGAAGAATCTGAGTTAAACAAGGAACAACGTGCTGAGAAAAATGATCTTGGAAATGTCATCGAAGATGAGAAATCCGAAAATTACCAGTTTGTTGCAACTCCTTGTAGAAACCTAAGACAACCTCTAACACTAAGTAATTTTTAACTTCCCTATACAATCCATAAAATCCATTAGCTCTTTGCTTTTTGAGATATCAGGAAATCAAAAATACATTACATTATACATTACACCATTACACCAAAAACACCGTAAAAGTTATTTTATTTAAGTTTTAAGAATTGATTTATTTTAATCAGTTTAATTTCAACTGATTTGTTTTCCAGAACCATCTCATAGCCGCAACAATCAAAATAACGACAAACTGAAAAACTTTGCTCTAGTGTATCTTGAGAAACGAAATATTGCCGATCAAGTACAAAAACAACAACAACTTAATTTAGAAGAAAGGAAGTTAGTTCTTGAAGAAATGAAAATAGAAAATTAAAGAAAACGAATTGCTTTAGACTAAACACGATTTAAATTCGAAAAAACTGAACGCTTACAGCGTTTAAAGATGGAAAAAAAATGCAGCAGTGTTTAATGGAACAACAACAAAAATTAATGTCCTATTTTGAAATCTTGCTAAAAAAATAAAACTTTAATAAATACAAAAAACTGTTTTTTTTTATTTAGTTACTTTTATGAGTATACCAAATTAAATGAAATATTTTGGTAACAGTTACAAGTACGGTTACAACACTTTACAAACATAAATATTCTTCTGATACCGGAGGAATCGTATTGAAGTACTCAGCTGTCTGATTTCTATACAAACATGTATGACAGTTTGTAAGTATCATTGCCGTGGTGTACATTTTCATGATATCTTGCAGTAGTAACTTTTGATTTTTTTGAAGTCCAGAAAGGCGAATTGTGCGACAATTTTACCAAAACCCCACTCTACTGCTTGACGCAACGATTTCATTGAATTATTAAAATTTTGCTGTTCCTGAGTAAGGCGCCTATTAGAGTAAGGGCAAAGGAGTAGTTCTCTAATTCCATATACTTGATCGCCATATAAAACAAAACGTTCCCCTGTTGGTAATATAGTACATTCTTCGAGTTGCGCATAAAAGTTAGACTCTCTAAAAATGCCGGCATCATGCCGTCTTCCAGGATAAGCACCTAAAAGGCTAGTTACAATGTCATCAGGGCATAAGACTGATTGATATTTCACACAATGAAATCGTTTATAATAATAATAATAATAATAATAATAATAATAATAATAATAATAAACGACTTTATTTTCCAAAAAATAAACAATTTAACACTAATATTAACTATATAAAAAAAAACAGTAACCCTGGAAAGTGGCGAAGTTTAGCCTAAGGCTACTCATACTTAACCACAGAAAAAAATCAATTTAGACAACAAGTAATAATATATAAACTATAAAGTGAATTTAACAATCAGATATTGGGAGGAAGGAAAACTGCTGGGCACGTATTGTGTATGAAAGTCATTTTAGCAAAAACAAAGAATAATTTATGAATTTTCGTTTCTCTGACAACTTAATAAGTACATTTTAAACTTGATTTTAAAGTTAGCAGTGCTTAAGCATTTTAAGTTTTCGGGGATATTATTGTAAAGTGATACTGAGTTATAGGTAAAGCTTCTACGGTACAGGGCTGAATAATAAAGTGGCATGGTTAATAAATTAGGATTTCGTATGTTTTTAGAATGAATATTTCTACGTGTGACAAAATTTTGTTTCAAGATTACAGAAGAAGGAGTGGTTATTACTTTATATGTAAAAATGCTGTACGTGATTTTCAATTTTTAACCAATTTAGTTCATTTATTTTATTTGAGACATGGTCAAATTTTCGTAATCCAAGAATTATACGACAACACCTATTTTGTATTCGTTGTAAACGCATCTGATCAGCATCGTCTAAACAGTAGTAGTACACGAAGTCGCAATAGGTAAAGTTTGACAGAACTAAGGACTCACACAAATGTTTTCGAAGATTTCGACTAAGCAATGCTCTATTGGCATAAATAAATTTAAGAGACGTATAGCATTTTTGCATTAATTTACGAACATGTGTACGAAACCTCAGCTCATGGTCAAAAACAACACCCAAATTGCGACTTTCATCCACTATTGGCAACGAATTTCCATTGACACTAATACTAACCTTACTCTTAAGAAATGCCTTGTTCATTTCCTGGTAAATATAATTACTTTAGATTTAGACGAGTTACTTGCCTCTCAGGTCCCCTAATTTGATAAGGAATGCCTAACGCATTACATAGTCTTTGTAGGTGATCTTTTTGAAACCTGAAGTTTAGGCGAGCATCCTTGGCGGTCATTTCGTTTGAATTCAGTTTTCCATATTGACGGGCTCTATTTCGAGGTGGTTCATTAATTAAAATATTATGAAGAACTGCATCTTCAAATTCGTCATTATTTATGTCACCAAAAACAGCCACGTCCATAATAGCTTCCATTTTTGAATAAAAACAATAAACACTAAATGTTAAAAATCTAAACGGGCCACCTGACAGTAGCTGTCAGTGAAATGCTTTATAATGAAATAGTAAAATAAGAAACTTGAAGATTAGTTTTATCGTAAATAGGTATCGTAAGTTTCTAAATACCATAATTGCGGTAACTAAAAAAATAAATGCCGATAAAAATCAAATACCGTATTTGTCACGTGACTTTTAGGGTTTTCGGAGTAGTTATCGTTGAAGTGTCTATGAAGAACTCCTTATATTCTATTGGATTTAAATCCGGGCTTTTTGCTGGCCAACCAAGAACTTCTACGTTGTTGTCATTTAACATGTTTCTGACAATATGAGCAGTATGGACAGGGGAATTATTATAATAATAAAAACGATTTTTTATATATTATTTAAAAAGCTGAAGAATTTTAGTACTCTTACATGTTGAAAAACAAAATTCTGAAAACGATTTCGCACAGAGGAAAGCATAACGTCGTTTAATATTTTAACATAACGCTGACTATTTAAGCGATCATTAATGAAGTGACTCTTAAGTGACTATTTAAGCGATGAAAAAACTCTTGGTCCTTGAGAAGATATTCAGTCCCAGACATAAACCTTAAATCTTCCGCTATTGTCCGTTTTTTTAAATATGGTTCTTCAAACCTTTGACTTCTTGGGCGGTAAACTTTCAGTGGCCCGTTGGCTAAGGACTGGAAAATTTTCTCATCCGAAAACACCATACTTTCCCAATAATTTAATGCTGCATTTAAATGGTCATTTGCAAATTGAATCCTTTTGATTTTGTAAATTATTTGAATAATCAAACTGACACTTCAGAAATAGAAAAATAAGCGGCTGCGGAAAACCACAATTACAAAGGGAAAACGGATCGGGCGGAATAATTCGGCCGTAACTGGACATTTATTTGTTATTAAATTGATATGTGAAATTTTTGTCGCATTTTGAAACAGGTGTTCTCGTTTTTCAGGTTTTACAGCATCGGTTTTCTTCACTTAATATATTGAAATAGTGTGTTCAGCAATTTCAATATAAGCATTAATTTTCATTTTTGAATGTTTCGATATTGAAGCAATCTCGACACAAAACTCAGATTTGATTTTTATGAACTGGGTATTAGAAAATTAGACCGCATTTTTATATTCACGGATGAAAACTTACATATCAATCGGAAACATTATTATACGCAAAGGATATCTGAAAAAAGTCTAATATTCTAATATTAGTCTTATAGTCTAATATTAGTATAATATAAGACTATGATATACTAAGATATACTTTTTATTTTAGTCTTATATTTCAGTGTAGAGACTATAAGACTATTTTATTATATTTAATTAACTAAGTTTTGTTATTACAAAATATGTTTAATGTAATGATCGATGTATACAAAATAACTATTGTAGGTATATTTTTTGGAAAGGTTTTTGCGGAAGATTTTTTTCATGGACTGCATCATATTTACAAAAGCGCAAACAAAACGTTAAAATAAACAGCTTCAAATCTCATGACATAATTATTACCTCGGGAGTTCCTCAGGGATCTCATTTGGGACCATTGTTTTTCAATCTATTCATAAACGACGTAGTTGATATATTAAAGGGTTCTAATGTTTTATTATTTGCCGATGATATGAAGATTTTTACTTCTATAGAAAAAGTGAACTCATCTGTTTCCCTTCAACAAGATTTAGATAAATTATATGACTGGTGTATATCCAATAATATAAAACTAAATATAGAAAAGTGCAAGCATATGAGATTCTTTAAGGCATTGTTGCCAATTGATTCGCCGTTTCATATAAACGGATGCGTCTTAGAGTGCGTTCGTATAATCAAAGACTTGGGTGTATTTTTTGACACTTCGATGACATTTTCATATCATGTCGATTATATTTGTAAGCGCGCACTCAAAATGCTCGGTTTCGTAAAAAGGCAAACGTATGAGTTTTATAATATTGACACTTTGAAATCGTTGTACATCTCACTAATAAGACCCATTCTTGAGTATTGTTCAGCAATATGGTCTCCTCATTACGCAGTACACATCAATAAAATTGAACGCGTCCAAAAGAAATTCATAAAACTTGTTGCATTCAAAATACGGATAAATTACGAAACATATGATTATAACAACCTTCGAAAGTCGTTATCATTGCCTACTTTAGAATCTCATAGAAAAAATACTGATATCAAATACACTTTCAAGATTGTAAACAATATAATTAGTTGCCCTGATTCAACCAAACTTATTAATTATCATGTTCCACCTAGAAATCTGAGCTAAAAACATACTTTTGCTATCAGTCACCATCGAACATTATACGGATCAAACAGCGCAATATCTAGAATGTTACACAGCTCGGACGATGTGTCTCGTGAGATTGACTTTTTCAATTCAACATTAAAATCAGTTAAAGGCAAATTGAGGAAATTGACTGACTAGTTTATTGTATATATTGGTACTTATATTTTGTTATTTTTTGTTTTTTGTTTTTCTATTCTTTTAGCTCCTATTATAAGTATTATTATTTTTTTATTTCGTTTCTGGGTTTTCTTAAACCCGTTATTATATATTATTGTTGTTGTGATTATTGTAATATGTAAATTGTTATTAATAGTTACTGCTGTGACGCGCTTTTTAACTTGGTTAAATTAAATTTACTCGGGCGCCAGTTTTTAACGAGTTTGCTCTCGACTGGGTAGCGGATTCAGCCGGAGAAATCAGGGACAAGTCAAATATACATAAAATTCGGTTGGAAAATTAATTACGGTAATTAACTTAACGAGAATGAATGGTGCACATGATCCGGTACTGAACGGATATTCTTTTGCTTTTACCGTGGTTCGGCATTCAAGCTGACGATCATCTTTTCTTGTACCACCCCTGCTAGTGCACGATAGGAAAACGGGAATTTCGCCCGGACACGTGTTTCGGCGATAAGTTTGGTGGTTTCCACACGACCCAAACTCCCAGAAACGTGGTGCCGTAACGAAACCCAGCCAACCATTTACGAGCACACTGATCATCGCGACGCCGACGGAAAATAGGCGGTTTACACTCGGTCCCATTTACCGAAAGCTTTTCCCGGACTCGATCTTCCCTTTGGCCTGCTCGTGCACAAAACCACGGACACACATAGAAATATTTCACAACTGACTTAGGGCATGTTTGATGGTGATGAAAGATGAAATGAAAATAAACTTCGGCGGTTTAGTTGTCTTTATTCGTTAAAGGCACAGGAAAAGAGAGCTTAAAAATACGCTTCAAGCGTATTTATAAACTAAATCTAACATAAAAACCATATTGTTCTTCGGTGATTAGGGGAGAAGTCGATGTCGCACTTCTTCTGCCGAAACCGTTGACCTAAACTTTGACACTAGTTTGAATTAACGCGCGCACTGAACACACCCGACATTTCCGCACATTTACCAAATTCCGCAGGATGCACTATCCAAAATGCACTTTCGCATACATGTTGTTTGTCGGGTCGTTGGCTTCGGCGGTGACACACGATGCTGGAGAATATTTCCGTACAAAATTACGGACCGAAAGTAAACCTAGTAGGTACAGCCGTAATATGCAAACGCGAAGACAATTCGGTAAGCCATGCCAATATTTGTAAGCGGGTTTAATTACTAACTGTAATTAACGTTAGTTCGGGTTTAGTCGGTTCCTTCGCGAAGCAGCTGACTGGCCGCTCAAGAAACGAGCTGACAGTTCAACAGTAAACATTGGCGAAGAAGTGCAGTGTAGTGCAGTGAGAGTTTAATCCAGTGCAGTGATCATGAACCGAATCAGTGCAGCAGGAATTAAATAGAGCGGACAAAATAGAAGGCAATGTGAGTAATAGAATGTAATCGGCTAGTCATAACATTATTAACTTAACCTCACTTGTAGCCGGCACCAAACTTGCAGAAAACAGAACAGAAACGGTTGCAGGATTAACTATTGGTCACTTAAAATATTATCGGACGGCAAGGATTGGTCATCCCTTCGATTATTGAACCGGGTAAGTACTAATTAATAACGAAATTGTTATCGAAAATGTTCACGAATTATATATTTTCAGAAAGGCTCCAGTAACGAAAAACCCTTCGTTACACTTCAATAAATAAATAAATAAATATTAAAATATTCTTTTTTATATAAGCTTTAAACGGTTTTTTGTAGAAGTAAAAATGTATCTAGTTATTTTCGATGAATTTTATAGAACTGTCAAAATTTCAAAGTGTACTATAAAATTTTATCTAGTAGCATTAATTTATTTAAATTTCTTTATCTACTCTTAACACGTAATATACACTTTACGCGTGCGTTTTCCAATACATAACATTATACATTATGTCACCTATGCGGTAATGAATCATTACTAATCAGAAACGTCATCATTACTAATTGGAAATGTCATATCGATTTTAATTGCACCTTTGTGTTGTTGAAATAGTAATTGTTTGCAACCAGCAATACTTACATTGTCAATTATTAATATATTCTTGATTAACAGACATTGATTATAAAAATACATTCATAATACTACATTAATTTAAATGAATAAAATGGAGCTATATTGTTTTTTGATATCTATTCTAATTTCACTTTCTGTCAACACTTTGAAATCTTATTGTTAAAAATAGATAAAATAATAATGTTAATATAAATGAATAAAATTGAGCTTATAGTGTTTTTTGAAATCTATTAATTTTCCATTTTTTTTTAGCTTTGTTGTTAAGAGTAGATAAAGTATAGTACTCTACTCGTTAGTAATAAGCCATTATTCTCTCGAATGATTTACTCCCCTCGCTATCGCTCGGGTCGTAAACTTCATTCTCAAGAATAATGACTATCATTACTAACTCGTTGAGTAATATACTATTAATATACCAATGTAAAATTAAAAGTGTTATTTAAATTAATCTGTATCATTTCACTAATATTTCTTTTTCTTTTTTCGTTATTTACATAAAATTTTAATAAAATATAATAAATATAACAACATTAAAAAAAAACAGAATAATCTTGATCTTCTTTTTTATGAAACGTTCCATTAATAGCTATGGCGTTTCCTCTTTGTATCGCTAATTGTAAAATAATTTTTTGCAACTGTTAGGCCACCAATCAAGTCTTGTTTTGTCATTTACTGTAAGCAATTTGCAAAATAAATGTATGCAACCATAAACAGAAGACAAAAAGCCATGTAAAGCTAAATCAGTTGCATTTCTAATTCCTAGTCCACCATTTTTAATTGGAAGAGAAGATTGTGTTAATAAGTCAAAAGATAATTTTCCATTAAGAATTTCTCCTAAAGCCAATTAAATTGTTCTATAGTATTATTTTAAAATTTGATTTGAATAAACTGGAGATGTTTGAAGTATAAAAAGCAGCTTTGGAATAGCAGAACAATTTTTTAAAAAATAATAGCAAAATGTCTTGGTAGAGAACGTAGTCGTCTAACTAATCTGTGTAGTTCATTTAATTTCGATTCTAAAATTTGTTTTTGTGCGTTTAAACCAATTGGAGATCCTAATAATGTAAGTTCATTTGTATTAATTATATATAAAATAATCATTTTGCAAATCAATGATGTTAAAATTATCTGCTCGGAAAACAACTAATTCACATTTGTTCTCATTTATTTGAGGCCCAATTTTGCTGCTTCAGTTTGAACTTTACGAAAATCGCGCAATACATCATTTAAAGAACCTCCAATAGTTGCGTCATCAAAATACCAGACGTTTAATAAACTAGATAATGAATTAGTAACTTTTCCAAGAATCAACGAGAAAGGGAATGGACCCAAAGGGTCTCCTTCTTGGATATATCCTTGAGATTTTAATAAATAGTTTTGATAACCAAGAAATGATGTTTCACAAACCGATTTGAGATATGGTAAAATTTCTGGAAATAAAATTTGAACTTCTTTTATCATAGCATTTCTTTGAAGGCAGTTAAATGCATTTTTAAAATCAATTTTTAGTAAAACATTATCATATTTGTTTTCAGTAGAACAAAAAGTTCGAACAGAATGAAAAGCTATTTCTGTACCACGTTCAATTCCAAATCCAAGTTGATGAGGAGATAACAAATCTGAAGCACGCTGTTTACAATAGTGTAGAACTCATTTTGCACAAAGACGTCTCAAAGTATTTCCAACAGCAATAGGGCAAATTTCTCCACCTTTTTTATTTAGAGCACACAATCTGGTACCAAAAAAATATAGGTCTAATATCCGAGTTAATTTGATTTTTGAAAATAAAATTGCAAAATTTTGTAAGAGATTTTAATAAAATATGTGCAGAATCACCATTGGAATAAACTTCATTGGAATTGACGTCAATAAAAGTCTGAGATTCATTTTTTTCTGTTAGTGATGATGTTAAGCTTAATGTCTGTGCATGAAGTAAATTGAGTTTATTTAGTGTTTCATCATTTACGGGTGCAATACTTAAGTCAAATGAAGCTAGTCGTGCGGCATCCTTAATATTCATTTCCTCTTCTTCTTAAACTTCATTTTCATTAACTTAATCTGATATTCTTTTGTCGATAATGTTTTCTTTTTTGTTTGTTTAATTCTCTTAATTATTATATTATTGTTAATTGGTAAATCGTCTTTATAATTTTTAAGAAAATGTATCAATTGAGCTGTCATTGAAGATTTTTCTATATAATTTTGTAATTTGTTGACGTTAAAACAATTAGACGAGAAAAATAATGACTTTTTCCAAACATCAACATTATTGTGTAAAACCACTTTTTCTAATAAATCAGAAAGCAATGTAGCTGCAAATTATCGAGAAGCTCTTGGAGTTCTGTTCAAAACTTTACATATACTTTTTGACAATTTGGCAAGAATGGATTTTGAAGTGTCTTCCAAATTTAAACTTTTTGGTTGACTTAGATTATGGTGAACTTGAAGAGACATGAAGAGACATATTTTTGTATAAAATTGCGCATATGCGTGAACCAATAGCGGGATGCTATCCTTTCATGGACTTTATCTCTGGAAAAATGCCCCAAGTCATCATGGTTCATCCTCACTATTTTCTATTTACACGCTTTTGAAATTACTAATTTTAAGCCGTAATTTTTTTTTTTATAAATTTTACCATGTTTCAAAATATAATTTTTGGAAATATTTCGATCATTCGAATCTTTATTCAACAAAGCTTCTTTAATTGACTTCAGTTCCGGATCGTGGGTCTGTACCGCTAACACCCAATCATCAGTTGATATAACTATTGCGCTAATATTTTAGGTCAATAAAGGAGGATTTCGACTTAGTGCGTCGGCATGTAACATTCTGGAGCCAGGCCAATGAAGAATTTCGAAATTATATTCCTGTAAAAATGATGCCCATCGAACAATTCGTTGGTTTAATTCCTTTTTTACTCCTGCAGATCGAACTGCCTAACACGGCCCTTAACTAAACTCCTTAAGAAAAACGTTGAATGGACGTGGAGCGCAGAGCCAAATACTGCATTTCAAAAAATCAAAGCGAACTTAATTAGAAAACCTATTTTAACGATATGTTAGATACCTACCTTAACTATTTTATACTTTGTTGCTTTAAATGCATACTTTGTAATAGTATTAATTTTGTTTACTATCTTTAGATGCGTGATAGATACATAATAGTTTGTCTGTGCATCAGCGTTACTAGGAATCTTCGTTTTCAGTTTCTTATTTTTTCCCTTGAATTTGATATTTTTGTTTTTCGCAACAATTAAGATTTCAGCAAAAAGCTTTGTTTTTTGGCCTTCAATTAAAAACTTATAAATATGACTAAATATGAATTTGTTTTTCAGGCAGACCTACTTCTAATTTCATAAAACCGGTATCGACCTACAATAAGCTCAAAGTCAAAACGAAATTTCCTAGTCGTTTTTCGGAATGTTTCAAGTATACGTTTGAAATAAAAATCGAATTTAAGTTTTCCAAGTGTTTAATTTTGAACACATTTGTCCCATTCTTGGGACATTTTTCCTCAACAACATCAGCAAATTGTTCTCCAAGAAGATTCGGCTACCAAACCGTGAATCAGGCTGTCAATTTCTGGTGCGATTCTTTAAAATACACAAGTTAGGAAAACTTTTTAAGCGCTAGAGTGAATTTCGAATAGTACTTTAAAAATCCATTTATTTCCATTTTCCAAATTTCAACAATTTTTAATTGAATAAATCAAGATGTCTGTTCATAGTGATAATGAGGTTGAACAAGGTCTAGGTGACGATGTTGATCAACCTGAATATAAATTGCAATTTTTGTGTTCCTTGATTCCTAAATCGTTTGACGGAAATCGATCCGAATATAATGAATTTTATACGAATTGCAATAACGCGATGATTTTAGCAAAACCAGAACAGAAACAAGCTCTTTATGTTTATATTATGTAAAAGCTAACTGGTAGTGTTCGAGTACAATTACAAGGTAAAACTTTTGCTAGTTGGGAAGAATTAAATCATTTTCTAAACAACACTTTTAAAGACAAGAAGCATTATATCCAACTCATGGAAGAATTGAATTCTATAAGGCAAAATACGAATGAATCTGTTTTTCGCTATCACGAACGAATTGACAAATTAACAACTAGAATTTTAAATTCTATTACATACGGTAATATAAATGAACAACTAGGCAAAATTGAAACTATTAAAGAATTGGCTTTAAGTCGATTTACGTATCATTCAATCCCAGAAATTTCGCGTTTTCTGCGATCGCAACAGCTTAATAATATCTCAGATGTATTAAATAAAGCTCAAGAAGAAGAAGGAGGTATCAGAATGTCTAACACTGAATTTAAACAAAAATCAATGCAGAAACCAATTAATAATAAGTATTGTAGCTTTGTAAAACAAATACCCATAATACCGTAAATTGTTTTAAAAAACTGAACTCTTCTAAAAATCCAAATCGCGGTACTGTTAATTACAACGCATCGACTAGTGCAAGTAATAATTCTAATTCCAATACTTATACAAATTCAAACCAAACTCCAAAATTTTGCAAATATTGCAAGAAACCGGGTCACTTAATTCACGAATGTAGAAAACGTGATTATAATAACAAAAAACGCGAACAAAATCAATCAAATTACAATCATGCAAATAACAATAACGTTCATTTAAACTCGCAGGACTCCCAGGTTCCCGCCAATCCTGTGGATACAGAGTGGAACAATTAAATGGCGCATCAAATCAAAGTTCTAACTCAAATGAACATCAGAATTCCCGTAATCCACAACAAATGTGTAATCCGGATCAATCAAATCAAAAAATTAAATCAATCGATATTCATTTAACTAATCTAAATACATCATATATAAAAAATAATCTTAAAAATGTCGAATTAAAGTTTCTAATTGATACAGGAGCGAATGTATCTCTAATCAAATATTCAAAGATAAAGAATTTAATAAATCAAACCGACTTATCATCTGAAATCGTCATGTTACATGGCTTAAGTGCAAACAATCCATTAAAAACAATCGGCAGTGTATTGCTAGAACTACAAAATCATGGTAAATATTATCAAATCAAATTTCATGTAGTCGAATGTGATACAAATATCCCTTTCGACGGTTTAATAGAAAACGATTTTCTAAAAATTGAAAATGCGGAAATAAATTTTAAACAATTGACATTAAAAATTAAATCTTTACCATTTCCATTACAGTTACATCTAAATTCAAATCCTAATGAAAATACGCAAACATATTTTCTTCAACCAAGATCTGAAACGGTAATTAAAGTTCATGTTTTAAATAAAAATATTGAATATGGTGTAGAAGTAACAGTCTGTGATGGAGTATATTTGGCAAAATCAATCGTTAAAGTTGATCATAAAAATCAAGCTCTTACAACAATTTTAAATACTAATGAACATAAAATTCAAATTCATACAATAAATCTATTTCTAGAATCATTTGAAGAAAATAAATCTTTTATTTTAAATCTACAAGATAATGAATATCAATCAACTAATCGCTTAAAATTGTTGAATGAAAATCTTAGACTCGATCATCTAAATACTGAAGAACGAAATTCGATAGTTGAAATTTGCAATGAATACAACGATATTTTTCATTTACCTAATGACATTTTAACCAGTACAAATAAATTTGAACATAAAATCGAATTAAATAACGAAACTCCAATCAATACTAAAATTTATCGGTTTCCCGAAATCCACAAAAAGGAGGTAGATAAACAAATTAAGGAAATGCTTAAACAAAAAATAATTCAACCTTCAATTTCACCTTACGCAAGCCTTTTATGGGTAGTTCTAAAAAAACATGATTTGTCAGGTAACCAAAAATGGCGAGTAGTCATTCAGCCCTATGCTGCTGGTTCTTGGAATCAAAACAATATTGGTATTACAACAAGATTTTTAAAAATTTCAAGAAAATGGCGAAATCTTATTCTACTGATTAATAATCTTAGAATAATTACAATAATTGTTTTATTTATTGAGAATTACGCTTTTATTGGAATAGTGGTATTCTGCTGGTTTTCAAGTCTTGGAATCAAAAACATAAAACAAGAACTTTTATTGTAATTTCAGCAAGTGATATTTGCGTTTGCTGTTTGTTAAACACGGTGGTGAAGTTTCTTAAACATGGCTTTTTTTGGAATTCCATTATTTGATATCATTAATAACGATATATTAAGGTAAGTCCTGATCTATATTTTTGACAGTTTTACGTTGTACCTATGCCTGTTTGTATAAATTATTTATTTATAGATTAAACATCCACTATGAACGGAGGCTCTTGAGAGACTCTAGCAATCCATTGGAATTGCCAGATCAGGTATTTAAGTCGCTTTTCAGAATATCAAAACATGTTGCTAGAAACATAGTAATGACACTGATTCCTTTAATGAGAGAGCCTAGAAGACCAAACATGCATATCCCCAATAATTTAAAAGTAAGTATGGTGGTAATAGATTTTGAGATTTAAATTATAGAATACATTAAAATATAGATATACGCTGCTTTACATTTTTTTGCCCATGGAAGTTACCAGAATAGTGTGGGGCATAACTACTTAACATGTATGAGCCAAAGTGCTATTAGTCGAGCTATTGCGGAAGTATCGGATTTAATTGTAGAGATGCTAAGCCACAAAATAAAATTTCCAGAAACTATAGACGAGAAGCTGCATGTTAAGCAGCAGTAAGTGTTGGATCATAACTTTGTTTGAAATAATTTTCCTTACGCCATTGATAGGTTCATGGAAATGAATAACGGATTTCCGGGTATAGTTGGATGTATCGACTGTACCCATATTGGGATTATTGCACCACCCACTAACAACCCAGAAGAACCAGGAGTTATTTTTTATAACAGAAAAGACTTCTATAGCATAAACGTTCAAATCGTAAGTTTATGAAGTTACCATAATATTTATATATAAATAAAATATTTTTAGATTTGTGATGCTCGTTTGAAAATATTGAACATAAATGCGCGATTTCCAGGATCGGTTCACGACTCCGCAATATGGCAAACAAGTAATATTAAAACCTTATTACGAAATAGCTTTAATGCTGGAGAACGACATACCTATTTACTAGGTAATTTATAACATGTTCTGTATAATTAGTGTACTTGTTGTTATTAATAATATTTTCAGGCGATTCTGGATATGCCTTGGAACCCTATTTATTAACTCCAGTTTTGAATCCTCAGAATATCCATGAATCGGCATACAACATAGCCCATAAATCAATTCGGAATGTTATAGAACGGTGTAATGGGGTTTTAAAACAACGTTTTCGGTGCCTTTTGAAACATCGCATATTACATTATAGTCCGTTAAAAGCTGCTAAATTAACATATATGCTTGTGCTATTTTGCACAATCTATGCATAGATGCAAATGATGTTTTTGACGACTATGATGGTGAATTCTTTTATTTTATACTAATATTTATCAATGAATAATATTTTTTGCAGAATATGAAAATGATAACAATGAAGACAATGATGACCACGTGAATGGTCAATTTTTGAATGGTAGAGACATTAGAAATTATGTAATTAATACTCATTTCTAATTATATATTTGTATTTTTTTAAATACACCAATTTTCGACATATCTATTTCTAAAATTGCATTTTTAATTTCACACAACGCTTCTCCTATTCTGTTTAGTGCAATTTCTCGGTTATTTCGGTATTGTTTGTACGCGCGTGCTGATTTTATTGTTAGTTCTATAACAGACAAATAATTGTTAAAAAAAATGTATTGAATAATTCAAAATACTTACTAGCAAGTCGTTGATTTCTCATGTTTTTTATGTTTGCTTCTCGGTGTGTTCCGAGATGCGTTCTATATTTTGTTTTCGCAGATACATTTTTTTGGACTTGGTTTTCCACTTTTAAGCCTAATTCTTCTAAATCTTTGAATCCAAAAATTAAAACTTTGCTAATTAACTGTAAAAGCCGCTCTTCTAATTCACTAAAATACATTTTGTACGAAATTCCACCTCCAGTTCCAATTTGATATTGGTGAATTTGTCTTGCCTTTGATTTTACTTTGCTTTCCCATTCACGAAATACCTAGACATATTAAATGTTTATTTTTTTTATTAAATGACATATTAAATGCTCAATTTCTGCAAGGATTGAATACTAACTTGCATCCATTCTTTCAGGCGTCGTTTTGGTCCAACGCATTTATTTAATTCTTCTGTTAACTCTTCATTCACTGTGCGGTTATAACTTAAGTATAATTCGTATTGATTTGCTGATGTTTTTTCTAAATAATAATACATATTTAAAAATATTTAGGTTTTATTAACGGTAAATTAAATTAAAATAAACATTTGAAGAATATAAACATATCTTTTCAAAAATACAAAAACCTTATATTGCAAAATATAAGTCAAAAAAAATCAGTCAAAAATAAAAACTAAACTATTACATTCTAAATCACAAGAAAAATCACGACGCGAAAATTAAAACCGAATATATTTCCTTATTATTTTTAAATTTTTAGCTCTCTTATTGCTGCAGCAATTTCGAATAAAGCGTCAGCAATTCGATGGCAGCCACTATTATGAGCTTCAGAATGTTCCAAGAACGAATTGATAAATACCTGTAAGACCAAGTTCATTGAGATTGTCGAAGCCGGTCACCACGCATTCAGCCCTATGCTGCTGGTTCTTGGAATCAAAACAATATTGGTATTATAACAAGATTTTATACCAATATTGGTGTTGTATTGGTATTCTACTGTCATATTGGTATATCACGACAAGAATTGTAATTCTTGTTATTTAAGTTGTAATTCCAATGTTTTTTCCTGTTATGTTGGCGTTTTAGTTGACATAAGATTCAGTCCCCTCTACTTCCACAGTTGAGAACAGTCGAACTAAGTAGGTCATCAGTTTGTAATAAGCACGTGTCGATTTATAGTTCTTTGTTTTTAATTTAGTGTCATTCGTTGAAATTAATTTGAAGGCAAGTATTAATATTTACGTTTTATGACAACGAATTTATAGATAAACATGGAAATCATATACTAACATTTCTTTTAGAAAATGCAAAACACCAAGAAAAAAACTACAAAGCACCAATTGCAAATAATAATCAATTTTTTAACAGACAACCTGGTGCTGCGATATGGCAAAGGAGATGCGGAAACCAAACAGAAATGTTGGGAATCTTTAGCTGCCCAGCTAAATGCCGCAGGAGGTCCGCAGAAAGATGTGCCGAGCTGGAAGAAAGTAATAAATATATGCATTTTCATACATAGCAATAAGTTCACTGTTTTATTTTTCGTCAGACTTTTACTGAATGGAAAAGTTCAACAAAGGGCAAAGCGAGAAAAGGGTTGGCATTGTCCGAATTGGAAAACCAACTCCTTGATTTAACCGGAAAATCAGCCCTATGCTGCTGGTTCTTGGAATCAAAACAATATTGGTATTACAACAAGATTTTTAAAAATTTCAAGAAAATGGCGAAATCTTATTCTACTGATTAATAATCTTAGAATAATTACAATAATTGTTTTATTTATTGAGAATTACGCTTTTATTGGAATAGTGGTATTCTGCTGGTTTTCAAGTCTTGGAATCAAAAACATAAAACAAGAACTTTTATTGTAATTTCAGCAAGTGATATTTGCGTTTGCTGTTTGTTAAACACGGTGGTGAAGTTTCTTAAACATGGCTTTTTTTGGAATTCCATTATTTGATATCATTAATAACGATATATTAAGGTAAGTCCTGATCTATATTTTTGACAGTTTTACGTTGTACCTATGCCTGTTTGTATAAATTATTTATTTATAGATTAAACATCCACTATGAACGGAGGCTCTTGAGAGACTCTAGCAATCCATTGGAATTGCCAGATCAGGTATTTAAGTCGCTTTTCAGAATATCAAAACATGTTGCTAGAAACATAGTAATGACACTGATTCCTTTAATGAGAGAGCCTAGAAGACCAAACATGCATATCCCCAATAATTTAAAAGTAAGTATGGTGGTAATAGATTTTGAGATTTAAATTATAGAATACATTAAAATATAGATATACGCTGCTTTACATTTTTTTGCCCATGGAAGTTACCAGAATAGTGTGGGGCATAACTACTTAACATGTATGAGCCAAAGTGCTATTAGTCGAGCTATTGCGGAAGTATCGGATTTAATTGTAGAGATGCTAAGCCACAAAATAAAATTTCCAGAAACTATAGACGAGAAGCTGCATGTTAAGCAGCAGTAAGTGTTGGATCATAACTTTGTTTGAAATAATTTTCCTTACGCCATTGATAGGTTCATGGAAATGAATAACGGATTTCCGGGTATAGTTGGATGTATCGACTGTACCCATATTGGGATTATTGCACCACCCACTAACAACCCAGAAGAACCAGGAGTTATTTTTTATAACAGAAAAGACTTCTATAGCATAAACGTTCAAATCGTAAGTTTATGAAGTTACCATAATATTTATATATAAATAAAATATTTTTAGATTTGTGATGCTCGTTTGAAAATATTGAACATAAATGCGCGATTTCCAGGATCGGTTCACGACTCCGCAATATGGCAAACAAGTAATATTAAAACCTTATTACGAAATAGCTTTAATGCTGGAGAACGACATACCTATTTACTAGGTAATTTATAACATGTTCTGTATAATTAGTGTACTTGTTGTTATTAATAATATTTTCAGGCGATTCTGGATATGCCTTGGAACCCTATTTATTAACTCCAGTTTTGAATCCTCAGAATATCCATGAATCGGCATACAACATAGCCCATAAATCAATTCGGAATGTTATAGAACGGTGTAATGGGGTTTTAAAACAACGTTTTCGGTGCCTTTTGAAACATCGCATATTACATTATAGTCCGTTAAAAGCTGCTAAATTAACATATATGCTTGTGCTATTTTGCACAATCTATGCATAGATGCAAATGATGTTTTTGACGACTATGATGGTGAATTCTTTTATTTTATACTAATATTTATCAATGAATAATATTTTTTGCAGAATATGAAAATGATAACAATGAAGACAATGATGACCACGTGAATGGTCAATTTTTGAATGGTAGAGACATTAGAAATTATGTAATTAATACTCATTTCTAATTATATATTTGTATTTTTTTAAATACACCAATTTTCGACATATCTATTTCTAAAATTGCATTTTTAATTTCACACAACGCTTCTCCTATTCTGTTTAGTGCAATTTCTCGGTTATTTCGGTATTGTTTGTACGCGCGTGCTGATTTTATTGTTAGTTCTATAACAGACAAATAATTGTTAAAAAAAATGTATTGAATAATTCAAAATACTTACTAGCAAGTCGTTGATTTCTCATGTTTTTTATGTTTGCTTCTCGGTGTGTTCCGAGATGCGTTCTATATTTTGTTTTCGCAGATACATTTTTTTGGACTTGGTTTTCCACTTTTAAGCCTAATTCTTCTAAATCTTTGAATCCAAAAATTAAAACTTTGCTAATTAACTGTAAAAGCCGCTCTTCTAATTCACTAAAATACATTTTGTACGAAATTCCACCTCCAGTTCCAATTTGATATTGGTGAATTTGTCTTGCCTTTGATTTTACTTTGCTTTCCCATTCACGAAATACCTAGACATATTAAATGTTTATTTTTTTTATTAAATGACATATTAAATGCTCAATTTCTGCAAGGATTGAATACTAACTTGCATCCATTCTTTCAGGCGTCGTTTTGGTCCAACGCATTTATTTAATTCTTCTGTTAACTCTTCATTCACTGTGCGGTTATAACTTAAGTATAATTCGTATTGATTTGCTGATGTTTTTTCTAAATAATAATACATATTTAAAAATATTTAGGTTTTATTAACGGTAAATTAAATTAAAATAAACATTTGAAGAATATAAACATATCTTTTCAAAAATACAAAAACCTTATATTGCAAAATATAAGTCAAAAAAAATCAGTCAAAAATAAAAACTAAACTATTACATTCTAAATCACAAGAAAAATCACGACGCGAAAATTAAAACCGAATATATTTCCTTATTATTTTTAAATTTTTAGCTCTCTTATTGCTGCAGCAATTTCGAATAAAGCGTCAGCAATTCGATGGCAGCCACTATTATGAGCTTCAGAATGTTCCAAGAACGAATTGATAAATACCTGTAAGACCAAGTTCATTGAGATTGTCGAAGCCGGTCACCACGCATTTTCCGGTTAAATCAAGGAGTTGGTTTTCCAATTCGGACAATGCCAACCCTTTTCTCGCTTTGCCCTTTGTTGAACTTTTCCATTCAGTAAAAGTCTGACGAAAAATAAAACAGTGAACTTATTGCTATGTATGAAAATGCATATATTTATTACTTTCTTCCAGCTCGGCACATCTTTCTGCGGACCTCCTGCGGCATTTAGCTGGGCAGCTAAAGATTCCCAACATTTCTGTTTGGTTTCCGCATCTCCTTTGCCATATCGCAGCACCAGGTTGTCTGTTAAAAAATTGATTATTATTTGCAATTGGTGCTTTGTAGTTTTTTTCTTGGTGTTTTGCATTTTCTAAAAGAAATGTTAGTATATGATTTCCATGTTTATCTATAAATTCGTTGTCATAAAACGTAAATATTAATACTTGCCTTCAAATTAATTTCAACGAATGACACTAAATTAAAAACAAAGAACTATAAATCGACACGTGCTTATTACAAACTGATGACCTACTTAGTTCGACTGTTCTCAACTGTGGAAGTAGAGGGGACTGAATCTTATGTCAACTAAAACGCCAACATAACAGGAAAAAACATTGGAATTACAACTTAAATAACAAGAATTACAATTCTTGTCGTGATATACCAATATGACAGTAGAATACCAATACAACACCAATATTGGTATAAAATCTTGTTATAATACCAATATTGTTTTGATTCCAAGAACCAGCAGCATAGGGCTGATTGACTACCGTAAGCTAAATAATGTCACAATAGGAGATGCTTACCCTTTACCTAACATAGAACAAATACTAGATCAATTAGGTAATTCACAATACTTTTCAACTCTGGATTTAGCCAGTGGGTTCCATAAAATCAAAATGCACAAAGAAAATCAAAATAAAACTGCATTCTCTACTTCATTCTGTCATTATGAGTATTTAAGAATGCCATTCGGATTAAAAAATGCACCTGCTACATTTCAACGAGTCATGAATATAGTACTGACAGGGCTACAAGGGTTACAATGTTTCGTTTACCTCGATGACATAGCCATCTATGCAAGTTCAATAAAAGAACATTCAGCAAAATTAAAATCAGTTTTTCAACGTCTCAGAGACAACAATCTTAAATTGCAACTAGATAAATGTGAATTTATGCGCAAAGAAACAAGCTATTTAGGACACATAATCAGCGATGAAAGAGTTTCACCAAATCCTGAAAAAATCAAAGCCGCAACTGAATATCGCGTACCTACAAATCAAAAACAAATCAAACAATTTTTAGGTTTGATAGGTTATTATAGGAGATATATTAATAATTTTTCAGAAACAGCTAAACCGCTTACAAATCTATTAAAGAAAAATGTAAATTTTGAATGGTCGACATCTCAGCAAAAGTCATTTGAAAAATTCAAATCGGTACTAACAACAAATCCTATTTTACAATTTCCAGATTTTAGTTAGGAATTTTTATTAACGACCGATGCCTCAAATTACGCTCTGGTTGCTGTGTTATCACAGGGAGAAGTTAGTAAAGATTTACCTATTGCGTACCCGTCTCGTACTCTTAATAAAGCCGAAATTAATTATACAACTACCGAGAAAAAATTATTGGCAATAGTATGGGCTACTAATCATTTTAGACCATTTTTATATGGTAGAAAATTCATAATTTATACAGACCATTGTCCTTTAACGTGGTTGTTTAACTGTAAAAATCCGTGCAGTTGCTTATTGCGATTAAAATTGGAAGAATTCGAGTACGAAATAAGATATAAACCTGGTAGGATAAATTCAAACGTCGACGCATTATCTCGCAATCCAATTGATAATTCAGAATCTACTAACAAACTCGATCATTTCTGCGGACTAACAATGAATAGAGAAAAGGTAAATTTGAAAGAAAAATCAAAGACATCTACTCCAATAATTTGTTTAATAATCAATTAACTCCCCAACCTGATATACTATCGCCGCTAATTCCAATAAACACTATACCAGCTAATGAATTTAATCAAATCTTGCAAGATGTTAATCAAAATCGAACTCGAATACAAAATCAAAATAGATACCAAGATCAGTATAATGCATATATTTGTAAAACAGAAACTCGCGACAAAAATCCGGACTCGTACGATGTTTATCAAACTAGTACAAAAACATACCAAGATTTTATAGAATTTCATTATAAAAAAGAAGACGTTACAGATATTCAAATAATTAAAGAAAATGTTTTTACCAAGTATCCAAATTGTTTTATATACTCTAAAGATTTAGATTCAAATAATACGTATTTTCAAATTTTAAGCCTTACCCAAGATTTAAATTCTATCTCGAAAGATATAAAACTCTATGACTCAATATCTCTATCAAATTCAAAAAATGAAAAAACGTTTTTAGCTTTTGCCAAACTAAATCATTTCGATTCAATTTCATATAAAGATTTATTTTATTCGTTTCAAAACTTGTCTAATCAATTAATTAAAGAAAAAAATTACACAACTGTACATGAAAAACCCAGTTGAAGAATATTCCAATTTGAAACAAGATATGTTTAATGAATTAATCAAATTTATGTTCCTTAAATCAAAAATTAATGTAACTTTAGTAAATAGACCAAAAATTAAACCTGAAACTAAAGAACAAATCAAGCAGATACTGGAACAAAATCATAACTGTACCATATCAGGTCATTCAGGTTTCAATAGAACGTATAAAAGAATTAAAGAAAATTATAAATGGTGCAATATGAAGAAAGATATCAAAAATTATATTAAATCATGCCAATCTTGTCAAATAAACAAGACCAACTACAAACCAGGAAAAGCCAGAATGAAAATCACTACAACGAGCGAAAGACCATTCCAAAGACTTACTTTAGACATTGTAGGGCCATTAGTTTTAACAGAAAACGGCAATAAATACATTTTAACAATGCAAGATGACCTCACAAAATTTTCATATGCTAAATCAATCCCAAATCATGAAGCAAAAACAATTGCTGATGTACTACTTGAATTTATAACAATTTTTGGGATTCCTGAAAGTATTTTGTCAGACAATGGTACCGAATTTATATCGAACATAATTAAAGATTTAAATCGACTATTTCGTATTAAACATATACTTTCTAACCCTTACCATCCTCAATCTAATGGTGCTTTAGAACGTAGTCATTTAACTTTAAAAGAGTATTTAAAACATTACATTAATAAAAATCAAACCAATTGGGATGAATATATCTCTTTGGCAATGTATACGTATAAAACACATATCCATAAATCAACAAATTTAACTCCATTTGAGCTTATTTTTGGTAACAAAGCGTTTATCCCAAATTCATTAACAACAGCTCCAGAATTTAGATATAGTTATGACGACTACTATACTAATTTAAAATTCAAACTTAACAAAGCTCATGAATTAGCACGAGAATCTATATTAAAATGTAAAGAAAAATCTAAGCAATATCATGATAATAAGTTAATTAATGAAATCCGATATCAAGTAAATGATCTTGTATACATAAAATAGCTTTTCCCTCAAAATGGTTAATGAAAACCTCTGACGACTGGACTAACATAAGTTCCTCAATAAGTTCTATTCCAATATGGCTCGCGGATCGTCACCAAACTGTTAAAAGCAGTCTACTATACAAATCATAACAAAATGCATGTGCACGCATACTGAACATTTGGTTTCTCTTACCATTTTTAACCGTTGGATGGTGAACCAAAAGTCCTCTTAGAACAGAAACATATTATAAAAATACGCATTCGTCATTCGAATAAGTATTCTTATACTATAACCGGTCAGTTAATCACACATTCACTGTAAAACTGATCTTACCACTTATATGATGATGCCTTCCTTCAACGTAAAACAATATTAATTTTCAACCATGTGATTAAGCTATCAAATGGTTCGTCACAATCAAGTGATTTATACATTATTTCGATATATTGGTCGAGTGGTCGAGTGCCGAATAAGCACTCGATCTTCATCGAGTGCTTATTATTACTTTAATAGGCAGTGACATGGTCCTGAAATTGCCGTGGAAGTTGGTGGTGAACAACATGATACAGTAGTGAACGCCATTTGTGTGAAATAACTGTATAAATAGATTTTAGAAACACTTTTGAATTCATTGTTATTGTTTATTGTGTAATTTACTTCATAAGCAGTTTATAAGTAATAACTCTATTTTTAATGATAAATTTAACCGAAAAAATAAAAATATATAGTTATTATTATCATTATTATTGTTATTATTATCAAAATATGAAATTATTATCATTTCCCAGGTATTCCAGAAGTTACTGCCTAAGAAGGCAGTAACATGATCTCGAAAAGCTTGTGAAAATCGGTAGACAAAAGTACGATACGTACGATACTATCGAGTCCTACGTTATTTACAGGCCGGAATCTAAATAATAAATGAGGCTGTGACGTCACGAGCGGAGGCAAAGCTACTATTTTAAAAAAAATATTTAAATTAACACCATACAGAAACAAAAAATTCTAATTTTTACACTAGATTATGTCATCTATAAGGAACATTTAGACATACATTACATGTAGAGGAACCTGTTTGATAATTTTTTAATAATAATTTAAAGTTGTAAAATAGTTATTTATACAACAAGTAGCAAAATGTAAGTTATTTTTTCACGAGTCGTAAATTTGTCCAACGAGGCGTCAGCCGAGTTGGACAATACGAGAAGTGAAAAAATAACTAATTTTGCTCGTGTTGTATACACTATTTTTTGCAATTTTTAATTAAAATAAAAAATATTAAATATTAGTTAATAATCAGATGACAATCGGTTGCTTGATTCAAGCTTAATTTGTTATTAATTAGAGCAAGCATTGATAAAACAATTGAAATCGCCCCTAGGAACGAAAAATCAAACAGCTTCCTTCACATAATTCAAATCGAATAGAAGTGTTTGCTAACTCAACTTTAATGGAAATGTTGCTTATATGTTTCTGTTTAGTTAAATATTCTTACTAATTGTACAATTAATATTGTTAATAAATAAAACATTGCGATTTTATAACTTTTTGCCACGTTTTGAGCAATTTTTAAAATAATGAAAAAAAGTAAAAGGAGTGAAAAAAAGGAGAAAAAGAGTGAAAAAAAGACTTTTGTCCGCACTTATAGAATAATATATGCATTATTTAAGTGCTTTTGCAATTTGCGATTAAAATGACATCTTTTTAGTTGCCATTTTTGATATTGAAACAGCCTTCTTTTTTTTATTGACCTAAAAAAAGCGTGAAAAAAAGACTTTTTTTCACTCTTTTTCTACTTTTTTTCATTCTTTTTACTTTTTTTCATTATTTTAAAAATTGCTAAAAGCGTGGCAAAAAGTTATAAAACCGCAATGTTTTATTTATTAACAATATTAATTGTACAATTAGTAAAATTATTTAACTAAACAAGAACATATAAGCAACATTTCCATTAAATTTGAGTTAGCAAACACTTCTATTCGATTTGAATTATGTGAAGAAAGCTGTTTGATTTTTCGTTCCTAGGGGCGATTTCAATTGTTTTATCAATGCTTGCTCTAATTAATAACAAATTAAGCTTGAATCAAGCAACCGATTGTCATCTGATTATTAACTAATCTTTAATATTTTTTTATTTTAATTAAAAATTGCAAAAAATAGTGTATACAACACGAGCAAAATTAGTTATTTTTTCACTTGTCGTATTGTCCAACTCGGCTGACGCCTCGTTGGACAAATTTACGACTTGTGAAAAAATAACTTACATTTTGCTACTTGTTGTATAAATAACTATTTCTCAAGTATAATTATATTCAATATACACTAGTGTATAACTTTCATTATGCACTAGTGTATAATGAAATGTCATTGAAAAATATACGTTTTATATACGTTTTTTTTTATATTATACAGGGTGATTCAGAACAGGTGGAGGACCCCTAAACTGGAGATTCCGGACAACATTCTAAGACCAACAGTGTTAGAAAAAAAAGTCAGGGTATGATAGTGCTCAAGTTATGGACCATTGAAGTTGACCAATCACAACGCAGAATTTCAAATTGACCATTTTTTTTAAATCTAGGTTGTTGCGAACAAACTTTTTCACTTTATTTGGTCCACTAGATTCTAAATGATTCTGATAAATGTCAGTTTGGCACTTTTTAATTACATTGAATTTGTTGCAATTTATCACGTAAAATGTATTCAAATGAAGAGTATTGTGAAATGTTATTGATGTACGGCGAATGTAGACGAAATGCAAATGAGATAACATTTCGAAATACTCTTCATTTGAATACATTTTACGTGATGAATTGCAACAAAATCAGTGTAATTAAAAAGTGTCAAACTGACATTTATCAGAATCATTTAGAATATAGTGGACCAAATAAGTTGAAAAAGTTTGTTCGCAACAACCTAGATTTAAAAAAATGGTCAATTTGAAATTCTGCGTTGTGATTGGTCAACTTCAATGGTCCATAACTTGAGCACTATCATACCCTGACATTTTTTTCTAACACTGTTGGTCTTAGAATGTTGTCCGGGATCTTCAGTTTACGGGTCCTCCACCTGTTCTGAATCACCCTGTATAAAAATATATATTTTTTTTATATTATATTATTTTTTTTTTTTTCTATACGTTTTCGTCATTTAAAACAGAAGAAGAAGAATACGATAACCTATAATATTTGATTTGTTGATGATAACAGAAAGTACAATATAAATTTTTATATATTTCAAGGGTAAGTGTGGACAAAGAATAGTATTCTACTCGCATATAATGGCAATTATTCACTCAGGTGATTTGTGAAACTCGCCTGCGGCTCGTCTCGCAAACATCACCTTCATGAATAATTGCCATCATTATATGCTTGTTGTATAATATACTATTTTTCACCCTTTTCTACTTTTTTTCATTTTTTTTACTTTTTTTCATTATTTTAAAAATTGCTAAAAGCGTGGCAAAAAGTTATAAAACCGCAATGTTTTATTTATTAACAATATTAATTGTACAATTAGTAAGATTATTTAAGGGTCTATCATTCGATGGTCCGCAACCAACATTGCATCAAATTTGTAATAATTTGCTTCAATTTTAAACTATCACAACTTTTATATCAATAATATTGACGTAGAAGTTTATGCATTTTCTTAAAGTAAAGTTATTTACAATTGTAAAATGATATTATGTACCCCCATAATTAATTTGATTGTCTTGAATTTAATTTAATTGTGGAGACTCATTAATTTTAAATTTTTACGTATTTCATTGTTATTTGTACACGTATTTTAAAGTTTTATATCTTAAAATGTTCAGAATTAGATTTCCAAAACGAACATTATTGAATATATATAAAAAAAAAATTGTACTATAAATTACATTAATTAGAATTTTTGAATGACAATTTTACATAATATTAAAAAAAAAAATTGAAATTTTTCAATAATACTTATGAAGAGGATGTATTTGCGCATCCGTTGACATTTTAGTTATCAAAATCGGTTTAATATTTAATCATTAATAGGGGTTTAAAGAAAGTATTGTTTTTAGTTACACACATTTCGACCCAGGTGTCGCGTCGATTTATAAGAAAATGCGCCGTCCTATTTGGGCGGAGTCAAATTCAAATTCAAAAAATCAGATATTTGTGAAATCATGCAAATATTTGTTGCTGTTTTGACAATTAAATATTTTTATTCTTATAATGCTTTGTATTTGTATTATATTGATATTGCTATTTGACACAAGTACATATATATTGCAAGTACGGAAAGACAAATCTCGAAGCTTCATGCGGTCTCTGTCATCTCTCTCTTACATATTTGGGCCCATGAATTAAAGAGAGCTAAACGACTGTTTATGTATTTGAACTCTTTTACACAATTTTTTTGGATGTTTATAGATATTTTGCGTTTGGCATTATTTGACTTGTGTCTAAGATACTTTTTACATATTGTGTATTTTATTGTTTCGGTCGGTTTTCTTAATCGGTTAATTCTTTAATCAAATATACAATGGGTAGACTTAGTAAAACGAAGTTAACTATGGCAAAAGCTCGTGGTATGAGAAGGTAAGTTTCATTAATATGATAATATTATAGATAAATTATTTTAGCAAGTGTTTCAAAAGATGATTTTAAAAATTTGCTAATTTTTTAGAAAACGCGCTTCTGTCTATCGCAGCATGAATACTAAAGTCACTAGCCTCCAAATAAGATACGTTTTTATCTCACATCTCTTTTTATTTTCTTAGTTAAAAAGAGAAGAGTGATAAAAACACTTTTTGTTTGGAGGCTAATGTGACGTATACTCGTATACATGCTGCGGTAAAAAGAAGCGAGTTTTCTGAAAATATATATAAAAGTATCACAAACTTCAGAGCAAACTTCTAAAATCTTTATAACAAAAATTACTGCAATTTTTTCAAAAAACTTTCATACATATATTTATTTACATTTCATTATACATTAAAAAAAATTATTTACAATTTATTTAATTGTATTTATTTACATTTCATTATACATTTTAAACAAAATCTACATTTGCAGTAAATGTGTGTAATAGAAGAGGAAGAAGGCGATGATTTGTACCAAAATTAATAAAAATAATTTTATAAAGTACCATTTAATAATTAAATTTTACTTATTTTATTATTTATAGTAAATTTTAAGTATTGTGTTAATTAATAAATATTAAAAAAAAATGTTAAATTAATTACAAATAAATTTTTTTAAGTTATATGTAGTTTTAAATGCGAGAGTAGCGCGCCAAAGAAATTGATCTTTTTTATCGGATACGAATTCGTTTTTTTGACTTTTGGGCCAGCGAACAATTTTAATTTGAACCCATGCTAAACAGTTTGCATGTTTGTAGTTTTCCCCTACTAATATCAATTTCTCGCTACTACGCTCAGAGTGGGGAATATTCGGACTGCCTTCTTTTCGTCTGACTTCTATCTTCCGCTTGCCCCCCAAAAAATTCTACCGCGGATTAACCGTAACTATCAAGCCTTAACTGAACAAGAACATATAAGCAACATTTCCATTAAATTTGAGTTAGCAAACACTTCTATTCGATTTGAATTATGCGAAGGAAGCTTTTTGATTTTTTGTTCCTAGGGGCGATTTCAATTGTTTTATCAATGCTTGCTCTAATTAATAACAAATTAAGCTTGAATCAAGCAACCGATTGTCATCTGATTATTAACTAATCTTTAATATTTTTTTATTTTAATTAAAAATTGCAAAAAATAGTGTATACAACACGAGCAAAATTAGTTATTTTTATAAATAACTTACATTTTTACAATAACTAACATTTAAAAATAACTTACATTTTGCTACTTGTTGTATAAATAACTATTTTTGATCTTTACGCGCGTCTGTATCGAAAATAAAACGATATAGCAAAAAATTATAGAAACATTTTTTATAAAGCATAAAATTTGCTACAAAATTTTAATGAGACCTTCCATTTCTTCTAAGTGGTTTAGACAAGAAAGATGTTTGAATGAGCGTTTATTTTTTTAAAAAAACAATCATCAAGTCGCTTAGATTCAAAATGAATTCAGTACGTTGACAATTTGTGTTTTGTATAAAATTATACAAACGTTGTTAAACGTTGTTTGTAAACATTGTTATTTCACATTATTTTGTAATACTTTATTCAATTTGGTATGTTTGTTGCATTCTGAGGAGTTTTCTGTTTAGTTTATTTCACATCAATTTTTCTAAATAATTGACATCTTCTGTATTAATTATTTTTGAATTTAAGCGACTTGATGTCCGTAATTTCAAAAAAATAAACGCTCATTCAAACGTTCTTTTTTTCTAAACCACTAAGAACATATTGAAGGTCTCACTGAAATTTTGTAGCAAATTTTATGCTTTATAAATAATGTTTCTATAATTTTTTGCTATATCGTTTCATTTTCGATAGAGCAGCGCATAAAGATCAAAAACCATGTTTTTACAACTTTTAACTGTTATTTAAAATTCATCAAACAATTTCCTCTACATGTAATGTATGTCCAAATGTTCTTTATAGACGACATAAGCTATTTCAAAAATCAGAATATTTTTTTTTCGTTTAGTGTTAATTTAAATAAATGTTTTAAATTTTTAGCTTTGCCTCCGCTCGTGACGTCACAATACTATTCACTAAATTTAATGTAGTATTGTGTTTCATAACATAATTTTGAAAATTAAAACCAATTAAAATATGCAAATTAAGTTAGTTAATGGTGTATGTTAATAGGTTAATGAGTTTTAAGTGTTAGTTCTAACTTTGAACTGTACTTGTAAAGCTTATTTGAAAAAAATTAAACATGCAGCATAATCTTAAAATAAGAGCTACTCGTACGTCTATGGAATAACTGTCAAGGTCATGTCACTGCCTTATAGTAATATCTATCTGGAGAGAGATAAAAACTTTTATTATTCTATTTTATTATCAGTGTATAATAAACACACCTTCATACAAATAAAAATATTAATATTCATAAACTATATTTATTAAATTTTTATTGTCATAAAACAATCGGCTATGAACTTTCGGCTTTCTGCCATAAAACTATTTAGTAAATTATTTAAAAAATGATGAATAATATAATAATTAATTTAAACAATTTGGAATCTGTTCTCGTTATTTTGAAATCAATTTTTGTAAGTGCTAAATTTGATATGGTCAATGAAATTTTATATTTAATGTGTATGAAATCAGTTTTAGATAGCTTGAAATCAATTTTCACATGCGATAAAATTGTGTTCAACGAGAAATGTAATTTCATTTGTTTAAAACTTGTTTTTGTTTGAGCTTATAATTCGTAAATGTGAAATCCTACTGTAGTGGGTATAGCTACTATAGACCATCATTTTAAAGAATAATAATGGTCATAATGTCAAAAACCTTTTACATTTTACTATTTGTATGTATCGGTTTTCTGCAAAGTTTAGCAAATCTAGCAGATGAAATTGCTAATAGTGGTGCTCCCAGCGATAATACCTATGTTAGTGAGTATTTGGGATCTATCAAACATGATTCCGATGAACTCATTATGGACGAAAAGTTTAAGAAAGATTGGAGTTTTTTCAGAACTAAATCGGAAATTGTAAAAAATATTTTGTAGTATAATTCTAATAATAATTATTAATAGTTAATATCATAGGTGTTTATTCAAAGGGATAATTATATGGTAACGTACATACACGCCTATAGTTTGTGGACTGATGGAACTGGAGGATACATTAAATTAATACATGGAGGAATTGGGCAAAAACATGCTACTTTACTTCTGGAATCAAGATTCTCACGAGGATATGCATTCAGAGTTGTTGCTTATGGAAGAAACCTTTACCCTCCAACACGGAAACCCGTCACCACGACAACTTCTGCACCAACTGTTCACACGACCCATGTGACAACGTTAAAAACTAATGTTCATCCTTCGACCCACAAATCCGTTAATTCGTCAAAGTTGGCAAATGTTGACCCGAAGCATGTGACAACTCTTTTTCATAAACCAACTCCCAAATCCGTCAAGTCGGCAACTTCGGCCAATATTCACAAGGAGCATCTGCCAAGACTGGCAACTAATGGCAAAAATGTAACGTTGATTGCACTAAATCGCAATCGATTACTGTGAAATCAACAAATTGAATAAATAATTATTATGTCATAAAATAAATAATTTATATATTTTAAGCATTCCTAAATAGTTGTCTATATACGAGTATCTAGGGTGCGAAATGACTGTTTAACGACCAGAAAGATATAGTTCTTAGCAGACACTAAAAAATCTTGAAGACCATAAACACATTTCACAGGCGAGATGTACACAACATTTTTTGTGCAACCGCATTATACATTAATAAAAACGCACTTAATTTTTGTAAATTATGGCGTTTACTTGTTTTTTGTATCGTTCGTGATGTGAATATAATATGGTGTGCTACCGAGCTATCCTGATTTCGTTCATTTTCGCGCATGACGTCACGTTGGGACTAGATAATTATAGTATGAAAATCAAGTTACGTTTGGCGGTTTTATTTGATGTTTATTTCAATCAAATATTGGAATAAATACATAGTAAAATAATTTTAATTTAAGTAGAATAACGTCCAGATATTGTATATTGAAAATGGAGAATTTACAGGAATAGTTAGACAATCAGAAATGAAAACAATTCAATCAACTTGATTCAATCAACTTGATGCGGTTTCAATAGTAAATTTCCTATAATTCTCCACTTTCAATAGTAAAATAATATTAAGTATTTTGGTGTGGCCGTTGTTGTTAGTAAGTGATCTTATATTTAACTACAGAATTAAAGGGGTTTGTTTTTCTCTTTAATATATTTGTTAATTAATATAATTTTCGTTGCTATAGACAATTTAATATTACACTTTCAATAGAACCAACGTGACGTCACATAATAATATAGCAACCTGCGCGATAGCACACCATATTATATATTTACATCACGGTATCATTTAGTTGCATAGTCGGTATTGGTAATATTGGTAATATTTGCGTTAGCTCGGCTACGCTGCGCTACGCTGCGCTACGCTGCGCTACGCCTCGCAAACGGAAACATATTGCTAATCAAACAAAGTGACACTTTTAATCCTAATAAGTTAGGTTAGTTTGCTTACCGCACGGGATGCGGTAAGTAAACGGAATTCAATTTTTTGATTTTTTTTTAGATCGATGCAATTAATTGCGTCTTTAGAATTTTCAGAAATAATTGCCTAATATCCTAATATACGTTCAATTCCTAATAAGAATCATCAATGTCTCCTATTTCTGATCAGTTAATTATGAAACTAATTGAAAATTATTAATTAACTTATTAAATGACAGTACTAACCAAACCACATGCTATTGATAAATAGTTATTTTGCACGATCAATCTTTTTTTGTCTATTTACTTGACGGTATGTTGATTTTACGGTTGCTATGCCTAACAGCTGTTCTTGCCGTCCTAGAACGGTAAGTAATTCCTTACCGTTTACATGATAATAAAATCAACA
Source organism: Cryptophagus acutangulus (assembly GCA_963556235.1). NCBI lineage: Eukaryota > Metazoa > Arthropoda > Insecta > Coleoptera > Cryptophagidae > Cryptophagus > Cryptophagus acutangulus. The sequence goes on along the minus strand of CAUVYR010000099.1, from coordinate 116,110 downwards.
TATCTTTGTAGAAAAACAATCATAGAAACGACTGCTTTCAAAAGAGCGTTTACTTCTATTATTAAATAGCCGTCATTTTAGATATTAATCCAATAATATTTTATTGCGTTTTATTAGTTTTGAACGCGCAAAAAAATGCCATAAGCATCAAGAACGTTAAGGGTTTACTGGTCTTAGACAAATTTTTGTTTTCGACCAGTGGAAGACCTTTACAGTTCTTAATACTTAATATATTATTATTTACGACTGACACAAAAAGTGTAACAACATAATGATCAAGATTTGGTTTCTATAAGAGCCTACTACATAATAATTAAATAGACGTAATTTTTAAACTAATATAATAGTATTTTTCTAATACTATTTTAGAATAATAACATTCTTGAACTAATTTTAATTTGAGAATGTACTCATTCTGCAACAAGTGCGAGAATGTTCATTCTTACACAAGTGATAGAATGACCACTTGTGGCGCCATCTCACGGAAGTTGACGCAACATTAAGCTATTGTATTTTGATTAATGAATTATTCATTTAACTTATTAATTGTTGATATTAGTAATATTATAAGTCAATTAACTAAATCATTCATATTTAGAACATTTCTTATGACATTTTATAACTAATTTTGTTTATTAATACATATATTATAGCAGCGACATCTGTGAACTAATTGCCTAAAAGCGATAGGTACTAGACAGCGACTCAAACTGACATATTTTAATTGACGATAGTATTAGAAAAAGTATAGTCTGAAACTCGTCGGAATGAATATTCAGCCCTCGTGAAAACCGTCAAACTCGCCTTCGGCTCGTGTGACAAATTTTCACTCGGGCTGAATATTCTCATTCCGCACTCGTTGCAGAATATACTATTTTGCAATTTTCCATCAAAATGACAACTTTTCAGTTGTTGTTTCCAATGTTGAAACAGCCTACTTTTTTTACTGGTCTTAAAAATCAATGAAAAATAGCTATTTATGCAACCAGTTAGGAAATGCATTTTTTCGTGTAACGAGCGGATTTCTGCGGGACGAGCGCAGCGAGTTCTGCAAAATAACGCGAGTTACACAAAATAGCATTTCCTAACATGTTGCATACAAGATTTTTTCTAATTTTTACAAGAACCTTCTCAAAAAAGAGTTTTTTAAACTTATGATATTAATAATTTAGTGAATTTTATCAAAACAAGTAGGCTTTATTCGGGACTTTTCATCACCAGTTGTGAAATATTTTTCATTACATCACCAGTTGCGTAAAATGTGCCGTTTGCCAACTACAATCGATTTTGAAAAGTCACATTTTACATGCCAAAATTAGAAAATAGCTATTTATGCAACCAGTTAGGAAATGCATTTTTTTGTGTAACGAGCGGATTTCTGCGGGACGAGCGCAGCGAGTTCTGCAAAATAACGCGAGTTACACAAAATAGCATTTCCTAACATGTTGCATACAAGATTTTTTCTAATTTTTACAAGAACCTTCTCAAAAAAGAGTTTTTTAAACTTATGATATTAATAATTTAGTGAATTTTATCAAAACAAGTAGGCTTTATTCGGAACTTTTCATCACCAGTTGTGAAATATTTTTCATTACATCACCAGTTGCGTAAAATGTGCCGTTTGCCAACTACAATCGATTTTGAAAAGTCACATTTTACATGCCAAAATTAGAAAAAAGTCTTTTTTCTAATTTTGGCATGTAAAATGTGACTTTTCAAAATCGATTGTAGTTGGCAAACGGCACATTTTACGCAACTGGTGATGTAATGAAAAATATTTCACAACTGGTGATGAAAAGTTCCGAATAAAGCCTACTTGTTTTGATAAAATTCACTAAATTATTAATATCATAAGTTTAAAAAACTCTTTTTTGAGAAGGTTCTTGTAAAAATTAGAAAAAATCTTGTATGCAACATGTTAGGAAATGCTATTTTGTGTAACTCGCGTTATTTTGCAGAACTCGCTGCGCTCGTCCCGCAGAAATCCGCTCGTTACACAAAAAAATGCATTTCCTAACTGGTTGCATAAATAGCTATTTTTCACTCAAATTTCTACATTTTTTCACTGATTTTTATATTTTTTCATTGAATTTCACAAAAATCAAGTGAACAAACAAACGCCCTGTTCGTTTTTAGGTATCTAGCGAGGTATCTAGGGGTGATTGCAATTGTTTTTCCATTGCTCACTTTGACTACTAACAAATTAAGCATAAATCAAGCAACCTTAAATTTTCTGAATGAATCAAATTATCATTTAAAAAGTTAATAGCAAGAAAATTGCAAAAAGTAGTGTATACAACATGTGCAAAATTAGTTTTTTTTTCATTCGTCGTATTGTCCAACTCGGCTGGCGCCTCGTTGGACAAACTTACTTCTCATGAAAAAAAAACCTACATTTTGCTACTTGTTGTATAAACTACTATTATTGTGTTTTCTAAATTTTGACCGTGCAAAAAACGCTATAAGCATCACGAACGTTAAGGGTTTACTGGTCTCAGACAAACTTTTGTCTCCGACCAGTAAACCACCCTTACCGTTCTTGATACTTAATATACTATCAAGTATTAAGGTCAGTAAGTGCATACTACCGGTGGAGGGTGTGTTTGGAGATCGAGACGTAGTCGAGATCTCCAAAACGCCCGATACCGGTAGGGCACTTACTGACCGCAATGCTTATTACGTTTTTTGCACGATCGAGCACATAAGAAAATTACTGTTTGATTAATAAATTACAAATGTAATAAATTAATTTTTATCAAGTAGCATATGGTTTGGTTACTACTGTCATTTAATAAGTGAATTAATAATTTCCAATTAGTTTCTTAATTATTTGATCAGAAATAGGAGACAGTGATGATTCGGATGTTGAAAGTGCGTGGAATATAGGATGTTCGGCAATTATTCCTGAAAAATCTAAAGAACGCAATTAATTGAATCGATTAAAAAAAAAACAAAAAATTGAATTGCGTTTACTTACCGCATCCCGTGCGGTAAGCAAACTTACCGCACGGTATTTTGTAAAAGTAACCTACTATGATTATTATAAAATCAGTAAGCATGTCAAATTACACGATCGTGCAAAAAATTAATTTATTACATTTGTAATTTATTAATCCAATAGTAATTTTTTCGAATACTATTTTAGAATAATAACATTCTTGAACAAATTTTAATTTGAGAATGTACTCATTCTGCAACAAGTGCAAGAATATTCATTCTTACACAAGTGATAGAATGACCACATGTGGCGCCATCTCATGAAAGTTGACGCAACATTAAGCTATTGTATTTTGATTAATGAATTATTCATTTAACTTATTAATTGTTGATATTAGTAATATTATAATTCAATCAACTAAATCATTCATATTTAGAACATGCTTTATGACATTTTATAACTAATTTTGTTTATTAGTACATATATTATAGCGGCGACATCTGTGAACTAATTGCCAAAAGCGACTAATTGCCTAAAAACGTAAAAACTGACGTATTTTAATTGACGATAGTATTAGAAAAAGTATAGTCTGAAACTCGTCGGAATGAATTTTCAGTCCTCGCTGAACCGTCACACGAGCCTTCGGCTCGAGACAGGGGAGACATTTGTCACACGAGCCGAAGCCTCGTGTGACAAATTTCCACTCGTGCTGAATATTCTCATTCCGCACTCGTTGCAGAATATACTATTCTTATGTCCTCGATCGTGCAAAAAACGTAATAAGCATTGCGGTCAGTAAGTGCCCTACCGGTATCGGGCGTATTGGAGATCTCGACTACGTCTGGATCTCCAAACACACCCTCCACCGGTAGTATGATCTTGCTGACCTTAATACTTAAATAACTATTTATTGTGTTTTCTAAATTTTGATCGTGCAAAAAACGCTATAAGCATCACAAACGGTAAGAGTTTACTGGTCTTAGATGAATTTTGTTTTCGACCAGTAAACCACTCTTATCGTTCTTGATACTTAATATACTATTATCTTTTATTTTATCATTATGTAAGTATTTCTTTAAGTAAAACTATAGTCTTTATACACATCCGTGGATATTGAGCTCATTATACACGGGCATGTATAAAGAAATGTCATTTAACATAAAAGTCTTTTATTGGCAGAAAAATATTTTAGATTTTATACCTACGGTCTATCCAAAGTTAGAAGATCGTTACGTCATTAATGCTATATGACGTAGACTTAAGGTCTATTTACATCAATATTTTTCAATGTGCAATTTGTATTGAATGTTGCCAAATTATTACTTACTTTTATTACAAAGCGATATGACTATGAATCGATTATCGACAAAACAGTCACTTAATACTCACAAAACTTAGCACAAGAATAGCAATAGTCACAAAACTTAACCTGACTTTATGCTATGATTTAAGCAGTGTAACTGACAATCGATCTAGATTGCCAGCAATACACAATCGATTATTTGTGAAATTGTGAAATTTTTGGGGGTAAACCATTCATTAGCCAGGTGCAACCTAAGCCACTATAATCCCTAAAACCAAAACTTTCTAACGCATTTTCTCGCTTAATACCTCATATAATGACTTTATTCTTATAGCAATGTTAATATTAGTACTAAATGAAGAATTTATGCTTAAATTCATTTTGATTATGTTAGTTTTTTTTTAAAATTTGAGGTTGGTATTAAGTACGTCATTATTTCACATTCATGACGTAACGATCTTCTATCTTTGGATAGACTGTATGTAAACAGCTTTACCAGGGGTTAAACACTTTCTACCAGCTGCAGGAAGTATTCCAAGAAATTTGTACAGGTTTTGCAGACTGCAACATCGTTTTAAACATCACAAACCCGAATCAGAGCCAAATTTCGCATTACTTGCAAAAATCAATATTGTTATTTTTTTGATTTAATTAGAAGAAGAAAATTTTTTTTATTATTACAGTGGGCTGCCTGTGCATCGTAGGTTGCAAAAATACACAGCTTACTAATCAATCTATAGATAAGTATAAATATAAAAAAAAATATCTGGAAATGCATCTGTCAAATTCAATTGATTTTATCGATAATTGGCATTTTTAGTTGAGAAATGTCAGTTTGTGGCAAAATTTGACATATTTAGTTATTATTGGTAAAACTTAATTAATTTTATTAATATTTGCCACTTTTTAGTTTAAAATTTGATATTTGTCAAAATTTGGTGACAGCTGTCAATTTTGACGATTGACATTTTTAGGACTATTTTTGAATAATACTAAAATTATTAACAGAAAATGGTTGAATAAGCTTTCAAATAGCGGTTAATATAAACTCAAATTTTTGACGTAAATTAGAAGGGTAAAAAAGCCATAAAGGTTAAAATTTAAGAAATGAAATTTTCACTACCATATTTTTCAATTTATTTTTAATAAGAGTGCAAAGTTTGGATGATGCATCTTAAATATTGTTAAAGATATATGCGATACAAAATAACAAATTTTCCTAATTTTTCTCCCTTCAACCCTCAATAAGGCACGACCCCTTTAAAAAATACAACTTTTTTGTAGCGTTCACAACTTCAGGGTGTACGTAATCACTGTGCAAAGTTTGGTCGTAATCGGTATGGCGGTTCAAAAGATTACCTATACTCACTTTGTTGTCACTTTTTAGCTAGTTTTTAGCCTCTAGTGTGCATGTGTTTTAAAAATTAATTTTTTTATTTTACCATTAGGTTCGTCTAATGATAACAAAAAAAGGATGAAAATGTGGTTTTGTTCCGCTGAGTAGTTTTTGAGATATAGTGTTTAAATCAAAACCAACAGACCGACAGACCGACGGAAGTTAGTGACTATAGTTTTTCTAATCTACGTTGTCTGAGCTATCCAGATCACTAAAAATCTGAGAAAGTAAAATTTTCATGATTACAATACTTCGTCTATGAGAGAAGTAAAAATAATAATATTAATAAAGACATTTAAACGGTTGTCTACTGAAACGGGGGGCTGTCTACTCAAAAATTGAATTAACAAATATTAGAGACGGAAGCGGTACTAAAAATTATTACAAAAACACTTAGCTGCGTCATAATTTGATCCATTCGTGTTTTAATTTTAAGTAAAACTAACAAGTCTAGCTTATCCATTAAAATGCTATGATCCAGCCGATCAAACGCCTTAGAGAAATCTGTATACATCTACTTGACTACGTTTGTCCAAAGATTCACAAATAAATTGCGTCTTACAAGCCAGATTAGTGGAAGTAGAGCGTCCTGACATGAAGCCATGTTGATGAATAGAGATACTATTTTTCGTATGGTTGGAGATTACATTGTACATCAAAGATTCAAATACTTTGGCAAAACTGGACATGATAGCAATTGGTCGGTAATTAGTAATATCAACTCTATTGCCTTTTTTAAAAATAGGGGTAATGCGGGAAAGTTTCCATTGATTAGGATACTGCTCAGATTTAATAATTAAATTGAAAATTGAAGAGAGAGGTTTACAAAGCACAGGTGCACAATCCTTTACAAAAAATGAAGGAATGCCATCGGGACCAATGGATGATTTGTTTTTGCTGCTACGTAATGCTTTGTAAACTTCATCAACTGTGACTGAGGGCCAGTAGGCAGTATTTGACATGGTATGGGATTTTGGAAGATCGCTAGGAGTGGAGGATTTACCAGAAAAGGATTTAGAGAAATAGTTTGCGAATGCGTTTACAATAGACTGAGGAGTATCAAGCTCACTTTCGTTGAAAATCATGGAGGAAGGAATACTGGACCCATGACGTTTGGAGTTGATGAAGGACCAGAATTGTTTGGGATCGGAATGGATTGAGTTGGTAACATTGAGTAAGTACAGATTATGGGCGTTTTTGATTAGCGTTTTAACTTCGGAGCGAAGGCGAATGAATTTGACACGACTATCTACACTCAAACACAACCTGTACGTTCTCAATGCTTTACTCTTAAGATGGATTTTGTGTATGATGGTTGCATTAAACCAAGGAGGGTATGTCTTAGGATTGGATTTTTTTAGAGAAACGTGACGGGCAAACGACGAATTTAAGATGTCGTAGAGCTGCGCAACAGCTTTTTCAACATTGTCAAACGAATTGAACTCGGACCAATCAAAAGAATCAAGTTCGGCATAGAAATTAGGAAAATCAGCTTTCTTAAAGTTAAATGTTGAAGACAGGGTGTGAGGAAAGGATCGTTTAGCTTCAAGGCCAACAGCTAATGTAATGCATAAGGGGGGTGGTGAGGGTCTACAGCAACTACAGGATCAGTACTTCTCCTAACAATGCAGTTTCCATTGCTCAAAACCATGTCCAACAACCTCTCATTAACGTTTGGAATGTTATTGAATTGATCGATGCCACAGAGATTGCAAAAGTTATCGAGCAAAAGAACAACACTGCTAGGATTAGAATTGGTGGAAAAAGAGTAAAATGGGATATTAAAATCACCAACGATAAGAATATTGTGACCGATAATATAGTATAGCGATGTGATGGATTCAAACAAACATTCATACGAAGTAAGAGACGCTTGCGGAGGTACGTAAATAACAATGACATGTAAACTTTTGCAATTCGAGGTGACTTTAACAACTACTATATCAAGATTGTTAAAACTATCACAAATGGAGTTAATATTCACAGCGCAAGCATTAAGTGTGTTCTTGACCGCTAAGAGGACCCCGCCACCGCGGCTTTTATTGCAGCTGATTCGATTCCTATCTGATCTGAATACATTATATAGGTTATGATCTGCAATTTCGGCATTGTTAATAGACTCCGAAAGCCACGTTTCAGTTAACGCAACTAAATCATAAGATGAGTGATTTGAGTAAAATGAGTTATGAAGTATCCAAAGTTTAGTGTTGAGACCTCTTACGTTTTGATAAAGACAAGTTAAATCCGTGAAGTTTACAAGTGACTCACTTGATTGCTATTGGGAATACACCATAGTGGATTTGTGTTTTGCTAAAGCTTTGATATGACAGTTGCATTTGTTTAAATCCCAGGCTGCATGACCAGTGCAAATACTCTCACCCGACCTTTTGTTAAACATGACACAATTAATACAAGTGAGTATATCAGACTTACAATCTTTAACTTTATGTTCTTCGGAGCACCTAGGACAACAAGCCTTCCTCTTACAGTTAGAAGCTATGTGATGAAAACCACAGCAGTTGAAGCATCGTCTAAGTTCCATAGCGTCGAAGACAGTGCAATAATCGTACCCTACAAATACCTTACCAGCTGATGTAACTCTAGAAAAAGACTCGAGATCAAGTTGAATGGTAGCTTGGAAAATATTCTTGTTATTACGAAGACACTGGAATGAAATTATACTGCAGGTACTATTCTCACTAAATATATCAGAGTTTTGAACTTTAAGATACTTAATTAAAGTTTCTTTAGACATATTCTCAGTGATGCCAACTACCCGGATTCTAGGATGAAGTGTTGATGCTGAGGCTTCTTCCACGGTGTACCCAGATGGTAGTTTATCTGTGACTAGTTTCTGCAATGCCAAGGAGTCATCTTTGGATTTGCAGCTCAGAATGACACCGCCTTTTCCGCTACGCTTAATGTTGGAGAGTGAAATTGAGGATTCAGCAGGATTGACTGACTTCAACAAGTCACTTTTAGTTGTGTTGGACAATTGATTGCTATCTGTTGGCTTGATGATGATGGAGTGAGCTTTGGATACAGAAGCATATGATTTGGTGCCAGTGTGGGTTGGTAACGGATTAGTGAAACCTTTAGTGCGAATAAGTTCAACATCAGCTTTCAGTTGTTTATTTTCGGCAATCAATGAAATCATTTTTTCCTCCATGGATTCATTTTTGGCCAAAATCAATTCCAGCATCTCATACACATCATCAAGACTCAGCACCTTGTCTATAGCACCGGTTCTTGATCTTTTCCTTCGTTTAACAGAGGAATTTTCGCTTACAGGACATAAAACGCTGCTGGTGGTGGTTTTGTTTACATCGAGATTTTTAACCTCACATTCATCAACTTCAGCACACACATTGCATTTCCACGTAGCTTTCCGCGAATTAAAACCCCGCAGATTGTTGATTCCTTGGCAGGAACCGTGGAAGACATTAGAGCATCCATTGCACAATATTATTTTCTTTAGATCGGTAAAAATTTCACTACAAACGAAACACTTCTCACTCTCGGCCATATTATCGGCGCTGTGTATTTTGTGTTTTATTTATTATCGGAACTTGTATTTTGAAGTATTCGGGTTGCACTTATGAAGTGTCCGTAGTTGCATCTAGTGGTAAGTTTTAACAATTTAAAAATTAAATTTGAGGTGAAATACTATAGTTTCCAATAAAAATAGGTATACTTAAAATATGATGGTGGCGATATCACTTACAAGTGAATAATCGTATGTAGCACTACACTTTTGTAACTTTTCAAGCAACAAATATGAAATTCTACTCTAATTGAGAAAATTGAATTATTAAATATCAATGATTTAATTTGTCTTCAAAGTTTTTTATGTTTATATTATTCGTTAAATTGCCACACCAAATTAAACTCGAGCTTTTCCTTGTCAAATATAAAGCAGCATGTGTTCAAAACTAAATTTTCTTGATAAAAGGCAATACGATTCAAAAATTATTGTAAATTGTATTGTAAATTTAAGGATTTCAATAGATGAACGAACCCCATTTTAACAAAAAAATTGTAGAATCGTAGTTAAGCACCCTACAGAATTATTTAATAATTCAATGTGTTTCTAGTGTTTGAAAGTAGTTTTCTATAGGTCTTTGGTCTTTGCAGATGATTTTGCTTGAACCTCGCGGGACAACCAATCCTGTCTTGAATTTTAGGCGTATTAAGTAAAATCATATGCAAAAACCTACAGGAACTACTTTCAAACACCCTAGGAATATATCAAATCAATAATTAATTTTGTAACGTGCTTAATTATCATGCCACGAAAATTCACTTAATCTTTTGCAATCTTTAATTTAGAAAACTTTAATAGGTGTTATTATAAAAATAAAATTGTTACCCATATCCTGAAAAATTAATTACTCTACAAAATCAATTACTAATTCAATATGGCCTTATAGCGTTTGAAGGTAGTTTCCTGTAGGTTTTTCCAGATGATTGAGCTTAATAATCCCAAAATTTCCGCATAGAAATAGTTGTCGCGCGAGATTTGTTCTGTATGTCCCCTTATATAATATAATTTGTGTTTGATGGTAATTATAGTATAATAGTGTAAACAATAGATAGATCACCAAAATGTTGTAGTCTGCCTATCTTTATATTATATCAACAATACCACTTTTTATTGGAAATAGCACCACCTATATTTATTTCATTTTATATTTAAAAATATTTTTAGATTCAGAATCACAATTAAAATGCATGCAGACAAAGCTAGAAAATGGAAATCAACAATCCGTTGAAGAAAACACGATTGAAGATGCGGTAATAAATAACAAAGATAAACTTTTCATGAATTCTACAGTCAATGATGCGATCCACCGAAATTACGAACAAAATATCCACCGACCATCCCTAACAAAAAATCTTGTTATTAATTTGGAGAAATTAGGAACAAGTTTCAACCAATCAACCGTTATTGAAGATCTAAATTCTGAAGCAATTCAAGAACTCCAAAATACACCAGACGTAGAATTGAACGACGAACTAACAGATATAGAAAATATTAACGTGAACAATAACGATTTAAATCTCAACGACGAAACATTCGTTATAGAATTAAGTATCGAAAATCAAAAATATTTTGATCTGTCCTCTATCAGTTTCTATAATGTTTCAATTCTAATGGAATTAGATGCAAACTTTCAGTCAACATTGCTTTCAAATTCAACGCTTGATTCTGTTGTTACTTCAAATGTACTATTATCGGATGCTACATCAAACAATAATTTAATTGAGACAAGCACTGATCTAAACGGGTATCAACAAGAGCGGGATTTAGGCATAGTCGCAATGAATATGTTATCGATAGAAGCACAAGGTATTATACATTTTATAGTATATTAAGTATCAAGAACGGTAAGGGTGGTTTACTGGTCGGAGACAAAAGTTTGGGGATTGAGCGAAGCGAAATCCCCAATTTGTCTGAGACCAGTAAACCCTTAACGTTCGTGATGCTTATAGCGTTTTTTGCACGGTCAAAATTTAGAAAACACAGTAAATACTATTATATTAGTTTTAAAATTACGTCTATTTAATTATTATGTAGTAGGCTCTTATAGAAACCAAATCTTGATCATTATGTTGTTACACTTTTTGTGTCAGTCGTAAATAATAATATATTAAGTATTAAGAACTGTAAAGGTCTTCCACTGGTCGAAAACAAAAATTTGTCTAAGACCAGTAAACCCATAACGTTCTTGATGCTTATGGCATTTTTTTGCGCGATCAAAACTAATAAAACGCAATAAAATATTATTGGATTAATATCTAAAATGACGTCTATTTAATAATTGAAGTAAACGCTCTTTTGAAAGCAGTCGTTTCTATGATTGTTTTTCTACAAAGATATGTTGATTTTATTATCATGTAAACGGTAAGTAATTCCTTACCGTTTAAGTAACGTAAGTAATTCCTTACCGTTTACATGATAATAAAATCAACATATCTTTGTAGAAAAACAATCATAGAAACGACTGCTTTCAAAAGAGCGTTTACTTCAATTATTAAATAGACGTCATTTTAGATATTAATCCAATAATATTTTATTGCGTTTTATTAGTTTTGATCGCGCAAAAAAATGCCATAAGCATCAAGAACGTTAAGAGTTTACTGGTCTTAGACAAATTTTTGTTTTCGACCAGTGGAAGACCTTTACAGTTCTTAATACTTAATATATTATTATTTACGACTGACACAAAAAGTGTAACAACATAATGATCAAGATTTGGTTTCTATAAGAGCCTACTACATAATAATTAAATAGACGTAATTTTAAAACTAATATAATAGTATTTATTGTGTTTTCTAAATTTTGACCGTGCAAAAAACGCTATAAGCATCACGAACGTTAAGGGTTTACTGGTCTCAGACAAATTGGGGATTTCGCTTCGCTCAATCCCCAAACTTTTGTCTCCGACCAGTAAACCACCCTTACCGTTCTTGATACTTAATATACTATATTGTGTTTTCTAAATTTTGACCGTGCAAAAAACGCTATAAGCATCACGAACGTTAAGGGTTTACTGGTCTCAGACAAATTGGGGATTTCGCTTCGCTCAATCCCCAAACTTTTGTCTCCGACCAGTAAACCACCCTTACCGTTCTTGATACTTAATATACGAATACATTTTAAATGATTCCTAAAATGAGAAGGATAATACTTACATACGAGAATTTTTTATGCACACCTTGAATAATGCACTTTTCGTTTTCTACTGTAATTACATAATTTGCTCTTAATAGGAGCATTTTCAAATGTTTAGTATTATTTTAATAATTATTTCTAACCAATTACAGAATTTTATTAATCGATTGATTGTCATTTATTAATAATTATTTAATTATTAAACACGATTAGATTATTATAATTTTTCTACGACTATTTGAACGAAAATTTATATTAAAGAACATGTTTAATAAGACCATATTTATTGCACTAGTTCAAATTATTAGCGCGACCCGAAGGAGGAGCGTTTTAAAGAACGAGTGCAAATTTGACTTGTGAAACACGTACTTTATACTATTTTAACTATTTTACGCCTTTTTTAGTCTCATTTTAATGCAAAAATTGCCATTTTAAAACCTAGGGAATTTTATGTTGGTTGCTAACATTGATGAACCAACTGACTACGATTACACAACAGATGTACCCAGATTTATCTATTTTTAATGACCGTATTTGTTTCATTTTAAGGTTCACCACAAGAAGATCTGACCAAATGTGAATTTGAAGAAAACGATAACAGTGATTCTGATTCTAATTATGACCCACAAAAATCCATTAGATCTGATAATTCTGAGAGTTTTAAGACAGAAAACGAAAACGTTACAACGAATGACAGTCGCACGCAAAACGAATTAAACGAAATAAGCGCATTAAGCGAATTTGATGTGTCAGCATCATATAATATTCCCGGCTCATCAGCTTGCGATGATACTGCTATGCACGTTGAAAATTCGCGTGGTCGCAGTGGTGATAAAAAATACAATTTTTGGCAGCAAATGAAAATTGCTAGGCACTTGGAACTTATGCACAAAAAAGAAGATGACGTTGCCAAATTTATTGTGTTACCGAAAAAAAATTTAGAGCGAAGGAAAATTATAGAAATTATTAGAAAAAAAGGAAATTACGTATTCAATACCGACAAAAATTTTAATGATGGTGAATTAATTGTTTCGAGAAGACCAAATGTAAATTAAATAGATTAGCTAGAGATTTTAAAGCATGCGGAAATTGTAAAGCGTATTTTGCAAAAAGCAGTCTAAGAGTGCATTTTAAAAATTGTGTTGGATCAAGACATAATAACAAGTCTGATAGAGTTGTCATGGTAATGAGCAAAAAGGTAATGGGTCGAATTCATGCTCGAGCTACAGAAGTAGTTAGGAAAGAACTATTTCCACCATTCAGAGAGGATAATGTGGTGCGTCTCATTCGGTATGATGAATTAATTATTGTTTTTGCCAACAAAATGTGCGAAAAATATAAAAATCACCGATATTTTGAAATGATTCGTCAGCGCATCAGGCTTTTAGGACGTTTTTTATTGACTGTAAAAAAATTAAATACTGAAATATCTGATATTACATCGGTTTACGACCCGAAATTTTGCGATGATACACTAACTGCCATTAACATAGAAGCGCAACTTGATCAATTAACAATGAGCTATAAAGTTCCGACAGTAGCATCTAATCTAGCAACACTTTTAAAACAATTGGGATATATATTTTAATTAATGAAGGCATTAAAAAGCATGATGAGGATAAAAGAAAAATTACCAAAAATTTTTTGAAGTTGTTTGCACAAGAGATTTCCGTTAGTTCCATCAACAGAAGACATTCAAATTTTGCATTCATTCCTTAACCGTAAACGCCTAGATGCTTTTAACAAATTAAGCATTACATTTTGTGAAAAGGTGTGGATTGAATTAGCAGAAACTACCCTTATTTCTATACAGCTATTTAATCGAAGGCGAGCTGGAGAAGTAGAAAGAATTTTAATTGATGATTTTAACAGTTTTCAAGCAATTGATAAAAATACGGACGCAGATTTATTTAATAACTTATCGAAGCAAAATCAAGAGATAGCTAAAAAATATGTTCGGTTTACAATCAGGGGAAAGCTAAATAGAACTGTTCCAGTATTACTAGATAGAAATATACTTGAATGCATAAAACTGATTTTAAAATACCGAAAAAACGCAAATATCAGCGATAAAAATCCATACGTGTTTGGAATTAGCGGAAACGAAAAACTTAAACCACAGTACTTGAGAGCATGTACTTTAATGAGAAAATTTTCTACTGAATGTGGTGCTCAACATCCAGAAAGATTGCGTGGTACAAAACTGCGAAAACATATTGCTACAACATGCATCACGTTAAATCTATCAGAACACGAAGTGTCCGATTTGGCAAACTTTATGGGGCACGCTGAGAAGATTCATAAAGACATTTATCAACAACCAGTAATGAACAGAGACATTTTAAGGATGTCGAGGCTCTTAGAAGTTGCACAAGGTGCAAATGATTCGAACAGTGAAAGCGAGAACGAAGATGACGAAGAAATCGAAGAAATCGAAGAAATTGAAGAGAACCAACCCAAAATCAACTGCAAGCGAGACACTGCCACAAAAACGTTCAAAAAGAAAAGATCTAGTAAGCTATAGTATTTTCTAATTACCTAACAGAAAAAGTGGGACTATCCCAACCATATTCTTGACGTAAAATGATAAATAGGTCTAATTTGCATCGCATTTATAAAACTTTCAGAATATTAATGTCCTACTTTTTCTGCTCCCAATTACACTACGAATTATCAATCTAGAATTTTCTAAAAGCTGCAGAGTGTCTTCTAAGTTGGAGTGTTAATAGTCCAATCAAACGGTAGTTTGAAGTGGAAAGTTTTGGTGTAATTGTTTTGATTAGTTTATTTTATGTTTTTTGGTGTGCTGAACACGAATCTGAAGTTGTCCACCAAAAATTTGATCGGCAAATATGAGAAATCGTAAAAAAAACACTAAAAATCATGATTTTTAGTGGTTTTCAGCTTATAACTTGCAAAGCAAGCTATTTATGCAAAAAATGTTTATGTAGTAAAATAAAGAGGAGAAAATTACCTATAATTTATGTCCCCTAACATTTTTTCGTATGTCGTATGGTTTCCACGCAAAAGAGTGCTGAAATATGGAAGAAATTAGCATTTTAAAATTAAAAAAAAAAAATAGCAGAAGACATCACTAGTTTATATTTTTTATTTTATATGGGTAAACATTATTTGATAAAATAATAAAAGAGGCAAATTTCATTACAATTCAGTATATATATAAATGACCTAATACGGCTCTTCTTAGTCACCGGGTTGAAGGATTACAGCAGGCAGCATTTCAGTTCTACTAGGTCTGAAACAAAAATCATTGACTTAATAATATTCAACAATTTATTGAATAGATATGAAAAATATCAATTTAAAGGTACCTATCTATTTACTTCTACGAGCCCTCTTAGGTACCGGTTCCATGCTGTCGTCAGGGTAGCTATCCAGTTCTTCAACTCCTGAAACAAATAAGAGACCAAAGTTCAAATACTTACTTGTCAACATATTGAATAGATATTATGAAAGCAGTAGAAACATATTTTGACCCACAAATAAATAGTAGTTAGTACTTACCTTCAAGTAACTCCGAATCATCCTCTGCTTCTTCCTCAATTTCTGCAATAGCCATATTATTGCAGCTACTCTCACAGTTGAGGCACATACTGGAACAATTAAGGCCAGCTTTTCTACATCCACAGTTAGTCTGACAAGTTTTTATGCATTTGCAAGATATTAATTTCAATACTGCGTCTGGTGCTGGTGGCTGTAATGTTGTTACTGGTTGCAGACCTCCTTTGGTTTTCTTCCAACCCCATTTTTCAGGATCTTTTTCATTTCCAAGCCATTGTTGTACTTGAAAGTAAACTCTTAAAGAATGTTGCTGTGCTGCAGCTTCGGTAGGAGGTAGCGACGCCAAATGTGCTGTTGTTTTGTATGCAGATCTAAGGTAGCATTTATACCTCAATTTGTTCAAAGACGCGCTTTCCTTGTTAGTTAATTTGTACAATGCAGTGAAAAAGGTAAGACCAGCACTAGTAACAGCATCAGAATTTGCCGTAGGATCTTTAAAAATTTTAATGGTCTTGGTTAGGCCAGGGTTTTTCTTGAGGGTTTGAAGAAACCTCATTTTTCCGACTTTGAACGAGGCTGAAGTTGTGTCACATCCCCCCATGGCATGCAAGAACAATATGTTATCACTGATGGCTTGGTCTGGATGACACTCAGGAGAAAAAATAAGTTGTGAAACTGCCCCTTTACCTGGCTTCAGAAAGTATATATTTGAATGTACACCCCGACAACGACCAATCATGATCACCAGCAGATCTACATCTTCACCCACAATCACTACACAGTTATGCTGCTGTGCGAGATCCATTGCTGTGGTGACAATAAGAGTATCCGCATCCTCTGGTGCCTGCTTTGTGTGAATGCCAGCTGCAGCAAAGTTGTCTTTTAACATTGAGATGAGACGGATTTTGTTTTTCATATTGCCTAGAAATTTTTCTTGTGGCATTGTCGGGATCATTGTTTTGTCGAACATGACATCTACTGACATCTGTTTGCGTGATCTTCTCTCTCGCTCAACATATTTAGTACCTTCTTGGGGGTAACCATCGAAGACAACTACAGCACTGTCCTTGTACTTGGACTTGACAAATGAAACATAGCTTTCACAAATGGATGAGAATGTTTGACCCCTGGTCCACACGACTCTGTGCAGCAAATATCCTCCATCTATGACGTACACACACCCTTGGAGATTCGCCTCTTCAGTTGGTGTGAATGCCTTGTATAAAGTAGACTTGGTTCCTTTCCTCATACCATAGTCGTCGAAAAGAGGCAACGGATAAGGGCACAGCTCATATTTTAAGAATTCTTCAAGTTCTTCATCAGATTGTTTAGCAATTGTGATTCTTTGAAAAATAGTCGTAGGATTGATGGGGATGGTTTCATCACTTATTTTGATTGCATTTTTCATCGTAGCAAGTGGTAAGACTCTGTCTTTCCTGTAGAATTTGACAGTTTCAAAATCACCACCCACAATCCTATTAATTGATCGAAGTCCAATCTCTTTGGCCATGTGACACTTAATGGTGCTATCTCCTACAACACCAGTGGTAAGAGATAAGATGTCTGCAACATTAGGAAAAGGATGGTGTTGCGTAAACCAGTCCATCAACTTTTTCGAATCACTTGTATCCCTTTTAATTCTTGATTCTCTCATTTCCACATGTTGTTCTGAGCTAGTGAAAGCTACTCCACACATCTTCTCCATTTCCTCACAAATATTTTGGAGGGAAGTCATTCCTTTAGTCCACCTACAGAGGATACTTTCACTAACCCCACGACCATGAGTCAGCCCTCCAGCAATTTTCATTATCCTCATTAAGGACTGCTCAATGGTCATGTCGGTCCATGTTCCACACCAGAATTTGCTAGTCCTTCGTACTTGGACTTGTAGATGGAGATTCCAGTTTCCTGTTCTTTCAGCTTCAATGAATAGTTTAACAAGCGTAACCATTTCGAAGTATTGAATCCATAACTTTGAAGTAGCACCACGGTTAGCTATAGCTTGAAGCTTTTCAGAAAACTTGGTTTTTAATTCTTCTACACACTCCTTTTCGTTTGCTAACAAAATATGTGATCTGTCTTCATCGTTTAGGAAATCTGCAAGTTTTTCTTCAAGGACTGGAGTTAAATCCATTGTCTCAAATATAATTTTTGCCAGAGTGGCATGGGCCAACATATGTGCTCTAATAGCTCTCGAATAGGCGTGTCCCGTAAGAATTATCTCTGTTGAGTGTAGTGCATATATTGAATTGAACAACTCCTTCAACCCACTACCATCCATTAAATAGCCTATAGACTTCAAGAAGGACATCAGCAGGTGAAACCCACCTATTCTAATGATGACATTATCAAAATCGGGATCTCCTTGTTGGCAAGCCACTATAAATCTAGCCTTTAGGTATAGAGGCTGGTCGAAGGTGTTAACAGTTGCTTGTTGATTCATCGATTTGCTTTGTTGTATCGAAGTCAGTAATGCTGTATATACTGTATTGTAATCAGATGGTGAAGAATTTATAAATGGCAGACAAGCAACATATGTTCTATCAAAGGGAAGACCACTTGTGATTTGCTCCATAAAACCACTCCATCCTGGTATCCCGGGCACATCTTTCCACTTGCTATAAAGCCAAATCAGGTCTTTCAAAGAGGGTGTGATGATATCAGATGAAACAAATAGATGTTTAAGATCTTCAATGTTGATATTCTTCAAGCCAACTGCACCTGATTTCTCAAAATATTTCAAGGAAACAGCTCCCATCTCACCAACTAGTTGAGCTGGTATTGTTGTTTTCACTCGGACGATTCTCTGATCTGGAGCAACAGCTTCTCTAGGGGTGATCAACTGTATTCCCCCCATTGCATGGAAGGTATTATATCCATCCAATGTACGAGTGTTAAAATCTGCGTTGTCATAAACAAATTGATGGAAACCTGTCGGATTTATTTGTAGTGATGGTCTCATGATTGCTGACACTTCAAGTCGAACAGCTTCGGAGTAAGAAGCGCAAAATCCCAAAGATGATACAATATCAATTAGTTTTCGTGATCCATACTTCTTATAAAAAAAAGCAGATAGACCAATTTGTAAGGGAGAAAGGAAAGAACTTGGCCTGACAGCACTAATAACACTATGTGAAATGGCTAGGGCTTTTGTTTTCCATTTGTCGGTATTTCCTCGCTTTTTTTTGAGTATTAGTCTTTCCAAGAAAACTTTGAGAACCTCCGGAACAAGGCTTTCATTTTCGTCCAAGAAAGAATCTGGAGGAGGATAGTAATCCATCGCATACGGTACTGATCGTATCTCTTCAAGAATTACATCAGCCGCTGTTTCAACTATTCGAAAACGTTCTTCCCGTTCTGATAAACGTTTTGCAATGTACCAAGCATCTGTCAAAATCTTATGGCCAGTATGTTTAAAACATACAATTGTTTTTTGTTTGATTTTTGATATGATAACATCTTCCCCATATCTCTCTAGTAAATGTTGTATTACAGTTTTTCTTTCGGGAATATAGTCGCCCTCTATCTGAGACATTAGCTGGTCTAATGAAAACTGACATTCCTCGTCATTACTTTCCATAAAAATGAAAATGTCATTCATAGCCCTTTCAATCTCTTCAACATGAGGGCCAACTTTCTTTTTTTCATTAACCTTGGGCCTACTGTACAGATTTTTTAAACATTTATTATGGTACTGACAATCAGCAGCCACCATATCTGTTATAGGCTGGATCCTCTTGATAATTGTTGCACCGAAATCATCTCCACGTAGTTGAGCCTGTTTTATAATTGTGTCTTTCATCTCTATTTTCATCACCTGATGTACACCTAGGTTCAAATGTAGTGGAGGGTAAAATTTTATGGCTAGCGCTACGGCTTTAGTAAAAGTAAGCAATACTGAACCTAATGAAATTTGGTCTTGGGTTCATTCATAAAATTTGTAAAAATATATGGTCGCTTTATCTCAGTAAATAACATTTAGTTCTGTAGTAGTTATTGCAATGCTTATTGGTAAATTCGTATCTGTAATATTCTATTGTCTCTAAAAAATATTTTTTTTACTATTATTAGTTATCATATTGTTTATTTGATCATTTTTACTTCTCTCGTAGAGGAAGTATTGTATTCATGAAAAAAAAAAAAATCTCCAAATTTTACTTTTTTCTACTTTATAGAATGCCTAGATTACGAAAATCATATTCACTAATTTCCGTCTGTCGGTCTGTCTGTCTGTCGGTCTGTCTGTCTGTCGGTCTGTCGGTCTGTTCGTTTCTTTAAACCGTTATATTTCGGAATCTACTGATCCGATTAAAGCAAAATTTACGTCCTTTTTTTCTACCTGCCCATTGATTAGGTCAAAGAAAAAAAAGTTTGGAAATTCTCAAGGACCTGCGCATTATTGGCCAAAAACATGCCAAAAACAGCAAAATCGGTGCATCCACTTAATGTTCTAAAGTTGCAGACCGATTTTGACCAAATATTGAACATATGTTTTGTGTATACCCCAAGTGGTGAATGCTTTCAAAAAATCTGTAGTTTTTTTAAGGGTTGACTTTTTATTAAGGGTTGAAAGGTCAAAAAGTTGTAAAAATGCATAAGTTGTAACGTGAATACCTGCCAGGAAGAATATTTTATTTGATCCAAATTTGGCATACATATTAGGAATACATTGAAGAAAATGATGGTAAAAGTTTCATCCCCTAAAAATGAACCCTAGTGGCCTGTTGGGTCTTTAAATTAATTGTTCAAAAATTGGCGGTGTTTTTATTCTTATATGTCAGCATAACTCACCATTTTCCGTCAGTAATTTTATATATATTCACATATTGAGTGACTAAAAATAATTTACGACCCTAACTACACACCCCCCACCCCCCAAATATACATTTTGAGTTATATGGATCGGATTTTCTTCATATTAGATTTCTGCTATACATTTAAAACAGATTTACGAATAATCTAATTAAAAATAATATGCGACCCTTATTTTACAACTTCAACCCTTAACATACCCTTTACAGTCAAAATTCTTGGATTTATTTCAAATTTGGTAGTAGTAATTTTAACATATTTAACTTATCATTACTTAGTTAATTTAATTGAAATTAGGCTAGACCTACATTTTACAATTGTAACCCCTAATACCCCCCTCATAGTTAGAATTGTCAGATTTATTTAAAGGTTAGTATATAAACGAGAGAAGTACTGTGGAATCTCATTTCCAGCGAATTTCTTTTCTAAACTTGATTTTTTTAAAGGGATAAACGGAATTTATTAAACATGTTATTAAATTACTAAATAAAAGCAAAGTTTATATGGTATTCCTTGAAAAATATTAATTTCTCAATAAATAACTTCATAAACAATATATCATTTAACTAAAAAAAGAGTTTTTGATTAGAAAATGCTAATTTGCTAATGATTTTTGTAACAAGATAACAATTATTAATAGTTATGTTTTGTAAACAGGGAAAATAAAATTTACCTTCTATATTATTATAATAAATATATTTGAAAGTAAAAACTATAAATAAACATTCAACAAATTTCAAAAATAATCAAGTCATCAGAATAAACAGTCAATATTAAATGTATAAAAATAAATAAAAAATATCAGTCATAACATAAATAAAAGTAAAATCTGAAGATGTTCTTAGTATTTAGTCCACCAGCCTCCTGCAGTAATTACCGCTTCTAACCGATTTGGCATCGAATTAATTAAATTACCAATTTCCAAGTTTCCCCAAATATTAGCCACATTTTGTCGCAAATTGTCAACATTTCGGTTATTGTTGTCATCAATATCCCAATGTCGCACCATTCTTGCCCACATGTTTTCGATGGGATTTAGATCAGGGCTTTTTGCTGGCCAGGGTATCACTTCAATGAAATTTTCATGATCATCCAGCCAATTTTTTACAACCCTGGATGTATGGATGGCACTATTGTCTTGGACAAATGGAATGGGTCCGTCATTAGCTACCGCTAATGGAAGTAAATACTCTTCCAAAATATTGACATAATTTGGTCCTCTCAATCGTCCAGGAATTTCCACGAGATCACCAGTTCCATGGGATGATATCCATCCCCAATATGCTAACGAAATGCGACCGCTTCGTCTAGTTCGTGTAACATAATTTGCATTATACCGTTCGTTTATTGGTCTGATCACATTTCTATGATCATTCATAGCGGAACAGAATACTTTTTCATCACTGAACACAACGTTAGTCCAATCGCGATACAAATTATGAACAGCAAATTCCATTCTTGCTTCAGCATGATGATGTTGGAAATCTATTACTTTAGCAGGTGTCCTATAGAATAATCCTCCATCTGATAATCTTCTTTTTATTGTCGACACACTTACTTCTAAACCAAGCTCATCTCTAATGTGTCGTTTGCTTTGAAAAGGGGTTTCTTCCGCTGAAGCAAGTATCCTGGCATCTTCGGCAGGGGTGGTTTTCTTTGGCGCTCCACTTTTAGGTCTGATGTTGGTATTATTTTCTTCGCGAAATCGTTTTACCCAACGTCTCACAGTCGTTAAAGGGACATTTAACATGTGACTTATTTCTGGAATTGAGCTCCCGTTTTGCCAAAGAATGATAATTTGAGATCTTTTTTCCGAAGAAATATAGTGTCTTCTTGCTTCCATAATAATATTTTGCAAATAACACTCTCGATAACACTTTATACTTTATTGATAACTGCTGATTCTTTGCTTAATGTCACAAATATAATAATCAATTTGTGTAAATTTACACCTTTTATAAGGCCCATTTGCTCAGAAATAAAGTTGTGTAATTGGTTTATTTTTGCACTACAACTCATATGCAAATGAATCTGTATTCTCATTGGATAACGACATAATCTGTTTTATTAGAAAAACTACTTATTGAACATCTTCGGTAAAAGATTTTAGAATGTTGCAAGTAGCCTAATAACCTATTAGATGTCGATCAATTTTAAATAGATTAGAGAAAAAGCTTAAACTATTCTAGGAATTTCAAAATTTCCCAATAAATTTTATATTAATTCTATACTATCAAACATATTATTCAGTTTGAAGTGGTTGAAGTGGTTAATACCACTTCAATTAGTAATTGAAGTGGTATTAACAATTGTTAATACCACTTCTTTCCTTTAATCAATATAATTCAAATCTAAATATTTTTAAAGGGTTTCGTTTAATAGGGCGTCACACTATAATACTCGCATTCGATTTTTATTCAATGATCGAATCAAACAGCAATAATGACGTGAAATTTGTTATTTGATTTATATTATGATGAAACCGTGTTACACTGTCCTACTCGTTTGAGTCAAACTCTCAAGCTGACAACGGTTGACAGAATGATATGACAGAATCATGTTCTAAATTAACATACAAAATTTTTAACATTTTTTTTTAATAAACATATCATTAACAATCATTGCCGCTAAAAATGTGAACTAACAAACCAAGTGATTGCTATTTTTTTGGTAATACCACTTCAAACTGAGGGTGGAATTCACAGTCATTACTTGAGAAAAACTTTTACTCAAACAAGATTTACAATTGTTGTCTTTATTCGAATACAACAAAATTTAATAAATATAACAATTGTAAGTTTTATTTAAGTGGAAGATTTTTTTAAGTAATGACTGTACCAAATTACGTTTATGATGAGGCAGTCGTTGTTGTGACCTTGTGTAATCTTCAGGAATACGTGTTCCGCACACAAAACAATCTGTTTTAAAGTCAAAGTGACAGGATGATCTTAGTTTTCCCGAAGATGTGCTTGGTTGAGCAGCTTTCTTCAAGTAAGCAGCTATTATTTTTTCATTTGTGTAACTTTTCTGGCATGAAACATGTATGTTTACAGATGTTTTACCCGCCAAAACAACTCCCTTACTATCTTTTCTTTTTTTACTAGCATCACGTAAAGTTTCTATTCCTTTTTCCTTTACCACTTTCACTGGACCCTCACTCAAAAGTTTTTCACAAATAAAACACTTATCACTGGACATTGTGAAACGTACTTATCGAACGATTACAATTTATTGGGAACTCTACCGCTATGGTCCGCACCTGTTGGTGAATTATCACACTAAATTTAGGTCCACAAAAATTGGCAGAAAACTTCTTTGCTCAGTAGCTGCTTAATAAGTGTAGAGATCTGTTGTGTGTTAAGTGCGCTATCTAGTAATAAATTGATGCAACAATTAATACACTTTAATACAACAATTGATACAATTTAATACTACACGATGGCGTATTGTCACTGGCGTCATCTTGTAGGCAATATCTACACTAAATTTAAATCAAAAAAATTAGGCTCCTCCCCCGTTAGAGTTCCCAATAATCACATTACAATAATATTTAAACATACTTACCTGGTCAAAAGTCAAGTCAAGTAATTGAAAATCAAATTTGCGCAGATTCGCGCATCTCATATTGATTCATTATTTTTTGCTTTTTCCAAAAATTACTGATTTCTCCCATATTTCAGCACTCTTTTGCGTGGAAACTATACGATTTACGAAAAAATGTTAGATGACATAAATTATAGGTAATTTTCTCCTCTTTATTTTACTACATAAACATTTTTTGCATATATAGCTTTCTTTGCAAGTTATAAGCTGAAAACCACTAAAAGTCATGATTTTTAGTGTTTTTTTGGCGATTTCTCATATTTGCCGAGCAAATTTTTGGTGGACAACTTCAGATTCGTGTTCAGCACCCCAAAAAACATAGAATAAACCAATAAAAATAATTACACCAAAACTTTCCACTTCGACCCCTTTTTGCGCACCGCTTTACTAGACTATAATTGTATAGTCGCAACTTGTATGATGGTATACACGTGATCAACCGACTAAAACTTAATCAAATTAATTCAAAGCCTAGCACAACTTGAATTTTTTTAATGGAATTTTAAATATTAGGAACATAAGAAAAAATTGTGCTGTGCGCCATACAGGTAAAAGTTTGGTTAGCCTTGAATTAATTTGACTAAGTCTTAGTTAGTTGATCACGTGGCTGTCATCATATAAAGTTTATATAAGTTAAAAGCAATTATTATTATTAAGGCTCCTTTAGTCGAGTGTTTGCAGCCAGTAATAAAACTTAATGCGAAATAAATTTGTGTTAGCGTTTGTCGATTTTCTGTTATCAAAACCTGTAGAAAAAAAACAAAGATATTCTTAGTTCGCACTAGTGCAACCTATTGACAATCGCCAATATAGTTTATCGCGTGCAGTTTTGCTTCTATTTCACTTTTATTTTTTATCCGATTTTTATGTGAAATACATAAATGGATTTAGAACACATATGCCTTTAAGAAAATTGACAGACAAAGCACTTAAAGTAATATATATTTAATAAGGAATGGTTGAAATTTTAATAACAATAATAAATTTCATTTATTAAACTTCAACTATTTCTTGTTAAATATATATTATTTAAATATACATTTTCTGTCTATTTTCTTAAAGGCACATATTTTCTGAACGCATTTATGTATCACACATCAAAGTCGGATAAAAAATAAAAGTGAAGTAGAAGCAAAACTGATACATTTTTATCAAAATGAAAGTTCCCCACTTCTGTACGCGATATACTATTATAGCAATTTTCAATAAGTTGCACTAGTGCGCACTAGTGCGCACTAAGTATATCTTTGGTTTTTTTAACGTGTTTTGATAACAAAAGATCGACAAACGCTAACATAAATTTAATTCACATTAATTTATATGGTGCATTACTGGTTGCATGCACTCGAATAAGGGAGCGTTAAAATTATTAGAATAATAATAAATAAATGATGATTTGACCTATTAAAATATGTTGAGAAATTGAATTATTTATTATGGTAATACTCACTAATTATTGATCTTATTTTTAATTTGGAATAGGTATTTAAACATATTTAATTAAACTCTTTCGGTTGAATTTGAATTTAATATCTTGATTATTACATAAATATTATTACGGGAATTTTTTGTTCAACGACTTGATTTGCTATATTCGGTTTGAGTTCAAATTAACACCCTAACTTAATAAACACTCGGTAATGTCCACACAAATTAAGGATTTGCAACGAAAGCGCCATCTACTATTAAACGGTTGACTAGAGCTAAGAGAGAACATGTAAACTTGTCATTGTTTTACATACTTTCGAAATTTTGTATTAAGCTAGATTTATAGTCCAATCAGTAACGTAACTTAAGGGCCGTAACGTAACGTAAGTGACGTAACACAACATTTTGCCCATATATAGTCCATGCCATAAGAGACGCAACGAAACTTAAGAGACGTAACAAAGTTGGTCAATATTTAACTTTCTACGTTACGTCTGTTACGGCCAGCCAATCAAGAATATATGGGCAAAATGTTGTGTTACGTCACTTACGTTACGTTACGTCCCTTAAGTTACGTTACTGATTGGACTATAAATCCAGCTTTACTGTAAGCATCTAACCCATGATTACAGTTTTCTTTATTATTTTGTTGTTTCTAACACCAGATGCTGAACATTTAGTTTGTACATTCAATTAACACTTTCGAGCATTATTTGTTCATTTCAACAGATAAAGCATCTGAATAATTAAATTGGCGTTACTGAGTTGGTTTGAACCTAAAATAAGTATATATTACTTAGATGTTTTTACAGCTTCTCCATATGGAACGGTGAAAAGAACAAAATGGTGTGAACTAGAAAAAGAAACTGTATTAAAAGTGTTTAAAAAAGAAGTCGAAAATAAAACACTATACTCCAATTCACCAATATACTCCATTGCGTCATTGACGAAACCATCTGAATCAAACCGGTACTAAAATAGTTGCCATGGGCGGTTCGTTTTTTAGGGGTCTCACTTGTATTGTGAGTTGCCTAATATCAGGCGTTATTCTTATTACAATGTCTTATGTTGCCAAATGCTTCAACAAATGAGGCATTTTGGATATTTAACTAATAACAATTGGTATTATTATTAGTTATTTTCATCATTAATGTCGTCATCAAAGAAAACTTCATTATCAGAAATTGTTTATTAAAATTAATTATTTAGTAAACAAACCTTTTTGATACAAGTCGTATATAACATTTCTCGTTTCTATCTTAAGATGTTGCGGTAAATCGGAGGTTTTCGGTTTTGATCGTGGCTTGTAAGGATTTTTCTTACTAATTTTGCCCGAACTAGATGAG
Source organism: Cryptophagus acutangulus (assembly GCA_963556235.1). Classification (NCBI taxonomy): domain Eukaryota; kingdom Metazoa; phylum Arthropoda; class Insecta; order Coleoptera; family Cryptophagidae; genus Cryptophagus; species Cryptophagus acutangulus. The sequence continues at coordinate 89,086 of CAUVYR010000099.1, read as the reverse complement.
TCCTCATCTGCTGCTTCAGTTGATTCAGCCTCGTCTGCTTCCTTGGCTTTTTTAGCATATACACTAACAGTTTTCACTGAAATGCCTAAGCCATTTGCCACTCGCTGGAACCAAAAAGTATAAATTATAGTCAACAAAGTTTTTTTTAGAGACATTAAAAGCAACTTACCTCTTGGACACAGTTCAGATTAAGAAGAGGACCCCCATTTGCAAGTTCTCTTTGGAAGTACTCAATAAGATTCACCACAAATTGAGACGAATCTAATCGTTTTCGCGGCATTTTGCGAATACAACAACAATCACAGTACAATTCTCGCTAATAGCACACCAGTAATCACCAGTAATCACTTATAAAATCACTTATAAACACAAGAACGAAGCAAAAACAAATAAACGAAAACTTTAAAACTTATAAAAACCCAGAGAGACGCTGATGGTTTTTAGGTTAAAGTCGTTGTGAAACATAGTTCCGCACATTATTTACATCCTTGTCTAGCACACGTTAAAAGAGCACACGTCGGCATAAAATACGTCATAACTAGAAAAGCGACTGCAGCGCCTTACTAACGCATCGGTCTTTAGAAAGAGAGAATTATGTAAGTGAAATGTGAAAGAAGACAGCGACAAATAGTCATGTGTGTTCATCAATGACGCAATGGAGTATATTGGTGAATCGCACTATACCATCCTTAATGGATATTCAGCGTGCAATTACCGAAAACCCATGTCTTCGAAACAGAACTCCTCCCCAAGTCAAGACTTGGCTTCACAACCAATATAAAACAAAACAAAAATTACGCTTTTCATAAATTATCACATCAAAATGGTTACAATTATTTATTTTTGAATTTAATTATGGAAATTTGTCAAGCTTATTTTTTATTGTCCCATTATTTTCTGTATATTACGAAACAACTTGAATTGAATTCATATATTTCCAGTTAAGGGGAAATAGAAAACTCAAAATTCCATGCGCAACAGCTACTTTCTATCTGGAATTTTAGGCTTATTAGGCTAAATCATCTACAAGGACCTACAGAACACTACATTCAAATACTATTGACACATATTTAATTAATTACTGTCGGGTGCTTATTCACGATTGTACGATTAGTTATTATGAAGATACATTGTTAACCCACATCACCAATAGTTTATCAAACCATTGTTTTCAAGCATACGCAAATTATTAATGAAAAACCGTTAACTAATTGTTTTCCACAAGTTTTTTATCCATAATTTTCTAATTATTGGAAGAAATTATTTGCAAAACTATTGGTGATTTTCATAAGTCTAATTACAGATATAGTAGAATCTATTCGGTTCTGACCTGTGGGATGTCAGCTGATTGCGCCTGGATCAAATCAATTGAAGGCCATGTAAAAGTTTTATCAGTAGCGTAGAATACCTCCAAAGCAGCAGCGACACGCTAATACAAAAATAACCGAAAATATTCTAACGACGGCACTGAACGACAACAAGACGAAAGACATACGTGCACGTAACTTCTTTGTCATTCTCATTTATTGTTTCATAAAATCTGGGAAGTCATGTCGCAGCGCTGGCAGACATACGTTCTTATTAATGCTAGCATACAACCATGCGCTGGCACAGCGTAGCAATAGGCAAGTACGTTTGGCGCATTCGATACAATAGGACAGAACATAGTAGACTCGACTTTAGAAGTAGCTGTTGCGTAAGGTTTTTGTTTTGCAACCCCGCTTCATGTATTTTTTACTTAGCTTCAAAATATTATGAATGTGTGATATGGTGTTAACTAAATATAACTAAGTTGCAGTTTTGATTTTATAATGGTTATGGATATTGAAATTCCACATTTAATACCGGATTTTTAAAAACAGATTATTACAAAATAACTACATTAACTGCAATGAACTTTGTTGGTGCATTTCATTTAAACTTTTTACCTTAATTTGGACTAGAAGATTTCGTTGATGTCAAATTCACCAGAAGTTTGTTGGAAATTTTTGCAACAAAATGCTACTAAAATCCATAGCCTTATACATTACCAGTAAAATTATATGTTTGAATCTGGCATGTCAGATTAGCAAACTCTGCTAAATTCTACATTATTTATTAAAACTATTGTTTTTTGTATATACGAGTATAAAAATGACTTACTTTCTGGATTAATTTAAAAAAATTGTAATATAATTATTCCAATAATACATTATTTAGGTTTAAGAATTGTTGTTTATATATTTTTAATAAAGATTACTTTTTGAAGTATAGTTTTTTTGTGGGTATGTTTTTGGACAACCTTTTTTAGTGGTACGTTACAATATTATATATCATTAATATTAAAGTGAGTTTAACTTGGCAAGTATTCTCTTTTTTACAAATTTTACCAAGTTTTTTGTCCACACTATTATTCAAATGAACCTGACAATCGTGGTTGCTGTGCAAATGTCTTAATGAAAGAAAATTGAATTAAATTTTTTTATTTTTTTAATTAAGACGAGCGGTCCGCAAGGTAGAGCGTTATCTGTTGGTCAAAAGCAAAAACAAATATTTCATACGCAAAGAACTCTAACGGTCAACTTAAACAATATCAATATTGTGAAAAATACTTATTTAGAAATGTTAGGTGATAATTTGATGCTAATTGGGAGATATAAATAGGTGCTCCTGCAAATAAATAAATTTATAATAATAAAAATGAAATATTTGTTAGCGCCATCTATTGTTGTTACCAATCTATCTATACTTACGCAAACTTATTTCATGGTTTTTGTTTTATTAGTGCAAAGTATGGTTTCAACTTTTAGAGATAGATTTTGACATGCTTGTTTGAGCCCCCATTGAGCTTAAAAACATAGAACAATAGACAAAAATTTTAAACTTCAAAATTTAATAAATAATTAACCAATGTACAATTTGATGAGCACAATACAATATGGGCTTGGGTTGTTAATTGTTTTTTGAAAAATAATTTGTAATTCAAAACTTTTTACGTGTTTTAGCTAAAAACCATGAAACAAAAATGTAATGTGGGTCATCTACCTTGCTGACCGCCTACCTTAAGACATTTATTAATATTTTGGCGTTGATAATGACCATATATTAAAAAGTTGATACTAGTCAGCCTTAATAAAACCCATAGAACTTTAAGTTTATATTAACGAATAAGTAACCTATTATTTGAGAATGGACCAATTAAACAGTTTTATTTTCGAAACATTCCAAAATGTTTGATTTATGATTTCCTTTAATATTTCTGCTAATAGTGTTTTTCTACATCAAACAAGTATATCAAAATAATGATGACCGCCAATCGGTTGCTAATAACAAAAAATTAAAAATATTCTTAGTTGACTTGTAATTAATTAAATGTCCTGGAACTACACAATATATAAAGAATAAAGTCCCGGAACTTGTTAATACACTTGTGAAGTCCCCTGAAATAAAAGTACATAATATATATATATATATAGGTACATATATATATAGAAATAGGGTTAATAAAATTTTGAAAAATTCATAAATTTTTAAAAAAGTTCAAATTTTAGTCTTTTAAACTTTATACTAAATATTTATATATTTTGCCAGGTAGTAGTTGCTTTCTTTTGTTGGGTTTTGGCAGTCACATGAAAGTAATTTGTATTCATAATTGGTTCAAAATCATGATTAAATGAAAACACAAATGAAACAAAATAGCGTATAATATACATACGACTGAATAGTTTCAGGAGATTTCACTACGATTCAAAGATACAAATTCTCAAGTTTCGAGACTCTGGATCTTATATAGGTATAGGTCCAGGACATTTTTATAAAAACTCGTAAAAACTACTATTAATATATTTATTGCAGTAGGACTAATGTTTTTTTCTATTTGAGTATTATAATTTAAAAGCGTTCTGCTTAGTTAGCCTACGTAAATATACAATTTACTTAGTCTATACGTATTAGTACCCCTTGCAAAATTAAAAAATAAACTTTCCGGAAATATACAATACATACATAATGGTAAAACAAATTTCAAGTTCTGAGACTCTGTGAATCTTAAACGAAACTAAATAGCTATGATAATTATTAAACCTACGAGTGGATAGTTTCAGGAGTTACCACAGGGATTCAAAGACACAATTTGTCAAGTTCCGAGACTCTGTATCTTTTATACTGTGTAGTTCCAGGACATTTTTATAAAAACTACTATTAATTTATTTATTGCAATAGGAATTAATTTTTTTTCTATTTCAGTAATTCAAGTTTAATGCATTCTTCTTATTCAGCTTAAGTAAATATACAATTTACTCAGTTACGTACCGGATATGAAATTAAAAACTAAATGTCCCGGAAATATACAATACATACATAATGTTGAATAAAAATTGATTGAGAGGATTTTATTAAATTTTTTTGATAGAAATGGCATCACAAGCAAATTTTCAACAAAAAGCATGCATTGTATATACCCCTTATAAAATGTCCCGGAACTATTCCACAAAATTTTAACCAGATACGCACCTCTAAATAATAAGTCGTTTTCGTAAAAAAAATTATAATAAAAGTCCAACAGAAATTAAGATAAAAAGAGCGAGAATATTTGACGTGCTGTTTTGTTGCGCGGAAGGCGTCAAATTCGAATTTGTGGATTGATTCAAGTTCATTGTAAGGACATTAGAAATTTCTGGTTGCATATAGTTGAGCATCGTAAAATCTTTATCGGTCGAGAATTTTAGAATTTCTAGGTTCTCCAAAATTGTAAGTTTCGAACCCTTGTTCATTACATGTAAAATGATGAAATTATTTTCGTCGTTCGCGTCAAACGAATGATTGAATTCTCTTAGGTGTTTACCAAAATATGACTTATCGTTGTCAATCGCATTTTTTGATCTTAAGTGTTCTTTAATTCGAGTGCCGAAGGGCCTCCCGGACTGTCCTATATAACCTGCATTGTAAGAATTGCATTTTAGTAAATAAACTCCACTATTGTCCAATTTTTTGTTTATATCTTTTATTTTCGAAAAAAGTGATTTGATTGTGAAAAGCGGTTTAAAAGCACATTCAATTTGCACTTCATGTAAAGCAAACGATATTTTGTCTGAAATCTCTCCGAAATAAGAAAACGATTTGTAGGCTTCTGAATTAATTTCTGAAGTAATTGAACTTGGGAAAGCCTGGTCGGTAAGCCTCAAAAAAGATTTTTTTGAAATTAGTTTATCTATCAACTCCGGTTTGTAACCATTGGCCACAGCGATTTGTTTTATGATCCCTACCTCTTTTTTAAAATTAATAGTTGATACCGGTGTGTTGAAGAGTCTGTTTATGTAGCAATAAAACGCTGCAAGCTTATGGCTCATGGGGTGGCATGAACCTATTGGAATAGTGTTGTTAGTTTGGGAAGGTTTCCTAAAAATGTCGAATTCAATTTTGTTGCCTATTCTACTAAGGTTCAAATCTAGAAAATTGATAGATGAATCAATTTCAAATTCAACCGTAACCTTTATGTCTAAATTAATCTCGTTAATGAATTGCAGAAATTCAAGTACTTCGTCCATTGAACCGTTCCAACTGATTAAAATGTCGTCGACATATCTGTACCAAAATTTAATTTTACCCACGTGTTTACAGTTTGAATTGAAAATTTTTTCCACAAACCATTGCATGAAAAGTTCCGATAAGTACGGTGATAAAGGAGAACCCATAGGTAAGCCGTTAGTTTGGGCAAAGAGTTTTTCATTAAATTTGAAGAAATTTTGATCAAGACAAACCTGATATACATATACGAGAAGATGATATACAACATCCAAATTTTAAATTATCTAACTCTAAGCCGAAATATATGTTTCATAATTCTAATTATTTTCATTGTTTATTATCATATGTAATATAACAAGGGAAAAGATTATTATCGGTAATTTTGAATTTTATACGAAAACTACGTTGCCTAGCAATTTTACGAGTCAAATTGAAGGATCAAAAAACCGAGCGGTACGCGAGGTTTTTTGTCTGCCAATTTGACAAGTAAAATTGCTTTAGGAAACGTAGTTTGAGTGCATTAAAATGCAAAATTACCGATAACAATAATCTTTTCCCGAGTTGTATTTTAAAGATTATTTCGTGACTATACTATTTAACGTTATTAATATTGACTATACTATTTAACGTTATTATTTAACGTTATTTAATCTCTCCAAATCGTCTGTTCGACATTTTTGAGATGACAGATTTGTTCAATAGCTAATATATTGTTTACATATTTTGTTTCATGGATATCTAAATAGGTATATGTACATTACAATTATTATCATCTATATAAAGTAACTATAGCAACGGGAGGTGTTATCGCTGTAATAGGCCCCGTAGAAATGGCAACGGGTTGTTGTCGGACTAATATATAGAAAGCTGTGATTTCAAGTACAGTATTGTGATAGGAATGAAATAATCAAATGTATTTTTATTATACCGAGCCATCATAAATTATATTGATCAACTCTTGCTCTGAATACAAAAACGTATGTCTTTGATTATATCACCCTTTTCAAATACATCTGTCAAACTTGGTGTACAGCTACCTACGATTTAGAAAATTAAAATAAACAACATATTTCCAACACTTGATATAATTTGGCTTTTTATTTTTTAATATACACATTTTACAAAGTATTAGTTGTTTATTTTAATTTTTTAAGTCGTTAGGTAGCTGTACACAAACTTTGACAGATGTATTTGAAGAGGGTGATATAAGCAAAGACATACGTTTTTGAATTCAGAGCAAGAGTTGATCAATATAATTTATGATGGCTCGGTATAACAAATGTATTTAATATAAAATATAAATGTAATTTTGAGTTTAAGTACGCATTATATATTAAATTTTCATAAACGTCATCATATTTAGTTGTTTTATTTTTTACCCGTACCTATCCTTATGCGCAAGAATAATAGTTCCCAAAGAACCTCATTGGTCAAGAACCGCAATAATGATTCCCATAAGGAACCAATCGAGGGGCCTGACAAACTTTATTACCCTCGACAAAATGGCTCCCAAAACACCAATAAGAAACGAATAGGTGGTGGTAATAATGGAACCTAAGGCAGAGGCGGAACGTAAGGTGGAGCCGAACCTAAGTCGGAGGCAAAATCTATGGCGGAACCTAAAGCGGAAGCTGAACCTAAAGCGGAACCTAAGGCGGAGAATGAGGCGGAGTTGGGGGCGGGGATAGAATGACAGTAGCTCAAATGAGGGCGGTCCTAAATAAAGCGGAGTTAAATGGCGCCAGTGGGACCGCCCCCTGTCTGCCTATAGTACATATCCCCTTACTACTCCAAATATTGTCTATCTCAAATTAGTTTAAAAGATTGCCAGGAGTCTATTCAGTTTTCTGATTCTTCTTTGAGCTACTCATCCTCATTTGAAAATATATGTAATCTAATATCAATTGACAGCCCCATTCCAGAAGAGCCACCAAACAAAATCATACCACCAAAGCAAGCACAGATATTTATGAGCAGAAAAGCGAAAGTACAGACAAATCGTATCAGACGCAAGCATTCTTGTGTATATTGCGATCAGGAAATTGGCAATTTTTCTAGGCATTTGGAGAGACATCATGCAGATAAATTTAAAGTTCAAAAATTTTTGTCCCCCAAAAAAAATTGTAAAAAACGAAAAAAACTAATTGATAGACTACGGCGAGAAGATGATTTTACTACATCAAAAATAATTCCTGTTATAAAAGCCAATGAGGATGAAAGCAGTTCTAAAAACTATATTGTATGTAAATTTTGTAGTGGTTATTATGCTGCCCGAAGTCTACGAAGACATGCCAAAAAATGTTTTTTTAATCCCGATTCATCTAAGAGTTTTAAAGCACAAGCAGAAAGACAAACAAAAATGGCAGGGCATTTTGGGCCCAACAATATTTTAAGGACAAGTAATCTTTTAAATATGCTGCGAGCTGATGCTAGTTCTCTAATCGCTAAAAAGGATCCAATTATTTGTGAAGTTGCAAGGAGGTACATTAAAAGTCACAACGAAAAACATCTTCTGATGGTTGCAAAACGATATATGCGTTGTTTGGCACGATTGCTCATGGGTGTTAGAAAACTTCAGAATGTTAAAACTTTAAAAATGTTATGCGCCAGGTTGGGAAAGTATTACGACTTAGCAGGTTTCGGAGTTAGCTAACTGTCTCATCTTACCGATTGCAATAGCGGTATCGGCATAAGCCAGGTAGAACTAAGAGTGTACGCTAATCCGCCGACGACAAAGCCGCCACTTTTTCGGATTCATGTAAACTTGTTTTATCCCTCCTTAACGTTTAAATTGATGTACCACGATGGTACTTTTTTGATTGTTCGTATTGCTGTTATGTTAACTTCACAATAAATTTAACGATGAATAAAGATGATAACATTTTATGTATGACTTGTGAGAACTTAGTGTCCGCGAAAAATTGTTGTTGTCTGTCGTTACAAGAGTAACTTTTGTTGTAATGTTTGTACTTCTAATTTCTAAATCCCCTTAATAATACTGTTGTTTGTTGTTACGTCATGTCATGACTGGTTGCTTTAAATAAACATCATTTAGATAATCATGAATATTTTCATTCCTTTCCTGATCTGCAAAGAACTCTGTTGAAACCGGGGGGGTTAACTACACAACGAAGAGGGGGGTCCTAAATACCCAAGATCACAAGGCCGGGGTTTGAAGGATCACAGTACTATCATTAATATTTGGTATAGTTATAGTACACATTGCGAATTTTAGTTTTTTACTATATCATCTACTCAGAAATAATAAACAGAAATGTTTATGGTGACAATAAAATTATTGTAAGTACTACAGGAGAATAGCTACTTAAGAACTATTACAACTGGCGTTAAAGTAGATTTCTTATCGTAATTCTTTCCTACAGCCACCTCAAGTGCATAATGTACCATATAATAAAAACTTGCATTTACAGTTTTCTATAATAAATTGAAATAGTGTTGATGTTGTTATTGTCTCTGTCTCTGTCTATGTTTTTAATTTACGCTCTCATGCAGTTGCGCCAGCCCATTCAATAAAAACATTTAGCTTACAAATTATTTTTCAAAAATGCCTGTCAATTGCTCTTTTATGAATTGCTATACCAATAAAAAGAAAAATCCTTTGGTATGCTTTCACCGAATACCAGTTTCTGATCAAGAACGAGCCACCAACTGGGTGTTAAACTCCGGTAAGAGTTATTTATAAAAAAATCATATTTTGACTGAGTGCCTTCGATAGTACCACAATGGTTATTTGTTGTTATAATTTTAGGCAACAAAAGTCTAGTTAATCTCGGCATTCAAACTTTAAAAAACAGGTGCATCTGCGATTTACACTTTCTGGAAAGCGACTTCTATTCTGTCGGAAATATAAAAAAACTAAAGCCAAATTCAATCCCTCAAAAATATAACGTGGATGGATCGGCGAATCAAAAAAAAGCAGCAGCAGATTTAGAAATGACAAGGACTGAGTCTGATAGGAAAAGATCTATGGATATGGAAAGTAATATTTGTAATGTAATGCCAATGGAAAAAAGGAATAGACTAGCATTGGCACCTTTACAAAATATTAGAACGCCTAACTTTTGCACCGGTGCAAAAAAAACCCCTCTGTTGAAAATCGTGAAAATTATTCCCGCATCTTCAATCACACCACGCGAAACAAATGATTTACTCGACAATACTCACTTGGTACATAATATTGATGTTAACCCATTTTCCCAACCTCCTAAGAAGACGTACAGTGGTCCCGGGCCTCAAAAATCAAAATCTGACTGGTTGGCTGAAATGCAAGAATCAAACGTGGACGCAATAGTCTCAAAAATAATGGAAAATAAGAGCAGGCTTTACGTTTACTAAAGAAATGTCGGAAATGTCTAATATGAAAAAAGTAAAATGTCAGAAACTTAATAAGATAGAACAAAGCAAAAAACTAGCGGAATGTATTAAGAAGAATCAAATTAAGTCCGCTAAAATTCGACACCTTAAACAGCAAAATGCTATATTAAAAAGAAAATTCAATCAAAGCTCAAATAGAAAAACATTCTTTTCCTACAGAAAACACCAAAACATTGATGATGATGCAGCTTAAAAAAGACAAAGCGCAATGGACACCAGCAGAGAGACATTATTCATTAGGAAAATTCTTTAGCACTGGTGCTTCAAATTATGAGAAAATTCGTGCTCAAGGTGAGTTTTTGCCAGCTGTGTCAACTATTAGATCTTGGTTGCAAAAAAACGTTTATTCTCCTGGTATCAACCCAATATATATGGAAAATTTAAAACAAATTGGTGAAAATATGACGGACTTGCAAAAAATAGTATGCCTGTCGTTTGATGAGATGGCAATAATGGAGTTATTAGAATATTCCCGACATATAGATGTTATTGAAGGTTTTGAAGATCTTGGACATATGGGTAGAGCGCCTTGCCTTGCTAAAGAAGCTCTTCTATTTATGATCTCAGGAATATTTACTAATTACAAACATCTATTAGCCTCCTATTTAAGTCAAACGAGTGTAGAAGGTAAGTGTTATTAGCTCAATTTGTATTAGTGAGGAAAATTTTCAAGAATCGGTTAATTAGTTTTTGTCAGTAGTAATAGCACAAGAAGTTTGGATTTGCCGGTTAAATTTCGATAACTTGTTGCGTAGCAACTGAAAAGAGTGCAAATTTGGCAGAATTATTATTATTTGGCAGATTTTTATCTGTCAAATTTGCACGATTTGAATTTGCTGCACAGGAAGTTTGAGAAATTTAACCCAAAAAAAATCTAAAACTCGAGTAGTATTTGCAAAGATTTTTTTTTTATAAAACAATTATATAAAATATTTAATTATTTAATAGTATATTACAACCGAGGTGGGAATGATATTCATTACAGCCGTGGGCTGATTTTTGCCAGATATAAGCGCGAGGCTGTAATGAAATTCCCACCTAGGTATGTATACTATTTTATTCACAATCGAACAATTTATTATCAAAAAAATGTAAAAATATATAAATAAAAACACATATTCGACCGTGGTGGAAATTCACTTTTCGATCAGCAAATCTGATTGATTGTCAAAACTCGAGTCCAAAACAAAAATACAGTGTTGTGTTGTTTTTACGATAGTTTTCATTAATTTGTTGTGCTGTTGGACTATAGATTAATTTTTAAACGTAATTAAAAGTGTGGAAATAGCGAAATACATTAAATACTTGTGTAAATTCTACTGTTGCAAGTGTCAAACAATCATATTTATTATTTGACAGTATTACGAACCTAGGTATGTAATGTTCAACTTCCCGACCTCTAAATCGTTGGTAATCACAACATTACAATAACAATTGTGAATAAAATAATTTAATTATTATTAATTATTTTAATAGAAAGTTGATTACTAACTAAATCAACCCTTTTTGTAACCTTATAAATATAAACTTTTAAATTTATAAGGTTGCCAGAAGCCCCTACAAACATACACAACCAACTAGATTTATCATAAAAAAACATAAAAAAATCATAAAATATATTAATCCAGTGTGCCAAAAAAACAATATAGTAACTAAGAAATTAATCAGAAATCTCCAAAAATAATCATATATAATACAACAAGTGGCTGCTATCTTGCCGGCAATTTTTATCTGTCAGATAGATAACGAGTAGCTGTTGCAACGACAATCGCCACGAGCGCTTCAGCGCGAGTGGCGATTGTCTAGAGGCAACAGCTACGAGTTAATCTGACTGGTAAAAATTACCAAAAGATTGCTGCCACGAGTTGTATTCGACAAGACAATCCAATGAATAATTTAAAATGATAAAATCTGATAAAATCAAGGTGCCTTTTTTGTATACAGTTTGTATCTTTTCCTGTTTGTATTTTGTATGTCAAAGTGACAAAATACAATTGTAATTCATAAGCTAAGCTAACAATTTCAAGCAATGCAGTTTACAATGCTACTAGTGCAAGTACTAGGCAAGGAACGCAAATTGTATACAATAATTGCAATGTTAATAACTATCATTAATTAAGTATTATTAAGTGTATTAAATTTCGTTATTCTTGTTAACGTTTCATTTTTTTGACAGCGACAATCGTACATTTTTGACAGCGACAATCGAACATTTTTGACAGCGACAATCAAACATTTCTGACAGCGACAATAGCATATCTAGGTTTCTTGTCGTAATAATAGCCTTCTTTTTAGTTTCTCAGAGTAACATTTAGAACATGAATTGGATTGTCATATATAATACAACAAGTGGCTGCTATCTTGCCGGCAATTTTTATCTGTCAGATAGATAACGAGTAGCTGTTGCAACGACAATCGCCACGAGCGTTTCAGCGCGAGTGGCGATTGTCTAGAGGCAACAGCTACGAGTTAATCTGACTGGTAAAAATTACCAAAAGATTGCTGCCACGAGTTGTATTCGACAAGACAATCCAATGAATAATTTAAAATGATAAAATCTGATAAAATCAAGGTGCCTTTTTTGTATACAGTTTGTATCTTTTCCTGTTTGTATTTTGTATGTCAAAGTGACAAAATACATTTGTAATTCATAAGCTAAGCTAACAATTTCAAGCAATGCAGTTTACAATGCTACTAGTGCAAGTACTAGGCAAGGAACGCAAATTGTATACAATAATTGCAATGTTAATAACTATCATTAATTAAGTATTATTAAGTGTATTAAATTTCGTTATTCTTGTTAACGTTTCATTTTTTTGACAGCGACAATCGTACATTTTTGACAGCGACAATCAAACATTTCTGACAGCGACAATAGCATATCTAGGTTTCTTGTCGTAATAATAGCCTTCTTTTTAGTTTCTCAGAGTAACATTTAGAACATGAATTGGAATGTCGCTGTAAGAACATGTTGGGTAGCTATCTCTGTTCATTTGATAGCGTCTCATAGACAAAAAATAATAATCTTTGTTATAGCTTCTCGAAAATATCCAAAGTTAAAAGTAGAGAAAAAATGTCTTGATCGCATATTATTGTTTTTTGAATAGCAATCAATTAAATTAAACATCAGATACTTATTTTTTCAAATTATGTTTGCTAATAAACCAATAATTTTGTGCGCGCTTGGTAATAAATATTCACTGCAAATAATATTTGAAGATAAAATTTTAGCACGTATGATAATATACGATTGCAACAGGTTTTACACGATTTTACACATTACATCTTTGATCAGCTACGCTATATATGTATCAAGAAGTTCTTAATTTTTTTACTTATTTTTAGGCGATAAACTTGCAGAACTTATTCCACACATTCTGCAAGAAATATTAAAAGCAGGATTTAACCCTATTATAATGGTATGTGATCAAGGAAAACCTAATGCAAGAGTATTTCGACTTTTAAATATATTGTAACGAATTATGCCCCAAATGATACGCCCATGGCCATCCAGAACGTTCTAGATAGCCAACAGCGCATATCTCGAACGCGCCGGGAATAATCTGGAATATTCGATTCTAGTAACTTCCAGAATATTCCCTGTTAGACTATATAAGCGACGATGGCACCGCGTAAGTACAGTACAGTTCAGAACAGTAATACGAATAGAAGAATAAGTGACCGCAAATACTAAGTAATCTAATTCGAAGTGTAATTAATTAATTGTGTTGTATTTATTGTGAGTTAATAAATAGTTGTTGTTTTTAAGTTCACTAGTTTTATTTTCGCGGACCGGTAACACGCGACAATATCAAAAGACAAGCCTTACTTTGAAATTATTGGACCTGATAGAAAAGAAAAGAAAATAATTGGAATATACAACCCATGTAATCTTCTGAAAAGCATAAGAAATAACTTATTGTTGGGTGATTTTATATGTGACGGCATAGATAAAATTTCTTTTAAGGATATCAAACGCACTTATGAAATAGACAAGATGTCAACAAAAAGCAATGCTCTGTCTAAATTAACTGAAACTCACATGAATCCAACAAACTTCCAAAAAATGCCCGTAAGTCTTGCTGCGCAAGTGTTCAGTAATTCAGTTTATTCTGCTTTGACAAATTGCATCTACAGCAATCAAATATCTTCGGACACTGCTCCAAATACGGCCTATTTTGTGAAGCTAATGAATGATGTCTGGAATGCTTTAAACAGTAAGGCACTTTTTGGTCTAACAACTTATATGTGCGCGCTTTCTGTAAAAAAGCTTGAAATTGAAGACAAATTACTTACCGCCAAAGCTTACTTTAAAGATTAAAGAAAATTGCTTATAAAACAAAAAAAAAATAACGAACCCCCCTGTTTCATAGGTATTCAGCATACCATTCAAGGAATATTGATGCTTTATAAAGATTTGACAGAAGAATACGACGAGATTATTTACCTAAGAACAAACCCATTGCAGCAAGATTGCCTAGAATTTTTTTTTTTTCAAAAATCCGGCGAGGCGGAGGCTGTAACAAAAATCCGAGTTGAAAATCGTTCAGGCAACTCTTTCGATCCAATGTATTGAACTATATGCTAAAAAGTTGCCATTCAAATTGTGAGGAAAAAATAACCCTAGAAGACGCAGCAGCATTTCCTACATTGCAGGAAAATGCTGTACAATACTTTGCAGGTTTCTTAGTATACAGTTTAAAAAAATATTTGAAGAAAAGTTGTGAAAATTGTTTGCCTCTAATTGTGAGAGAAGACAAACCTGAAAATTCTCTGATATATTTGAAACAGTATGAAGGAATTCCTGAACAAGAGGGCCTAGAATGTCCAACATCTGATTTTGTTACGCTGATTGATAGAGCCTTAGAAGTGTTTCACATGTCCATAAAATCCGTGTAGACTCAAATATTTTTTTATCTACGTGCAGCAATCACATTAAATTGGCTTTAAAAGACAACACATTGTATTCCTCGCTTTGTCCTGAGCACATTGACTACACGCTGCAAAAAATGATGCGAACAAAAATTCACCATTTTTGTAAGCAATACATTAAATGCAGAAGCAAAAGTAAAGTACCAAAAGCAGTGCCCCAAGGAAGATTAAGAAATCTGCTGCATCAAAGGAGTAATTCCCCTATTTCCCCCATTAAAGTTTAATTTTCGGGAACAAAGTTATACAAAAAATAAATAAAGTTACACGTGTCTTAGTAATTTTTTATTTGAATTTTTTTTCTTTGGCCCCCCCATTTTTTCCTTTAAAATTGAATTTAAAAAAAAATATGGAGCAAAGTTGTAGAAAAAAATTAATAAAGTTACACGTGTTTCTGTGGAAGAAGAAGAAAAACATGATCTTATTTAGATATTTAAGTTAAACTTGAGTTAAAACGTAAATTATTAAAAAATTTAAAAAATTAAACATTTGTAAACAATATAAATTTCGTGCGTTTTGAAATTCTACTGTGGGGTGTGGTGAATTTTAATCAACCAATTGAAACGTATAGTTGTTATCACAAAATTCAAAGAACGCTATTTAATATGTAATTGAAATTTAAAACTGTTGTATTTCAAAACGAGCCTAGGTATATGGTCTTTTAAAATAAATGTTATAATTTTACAGTTTTCTAACATGTATTTATAGATTCAAGTTTTCTGTAACCCTTTAAATAAAATTAAATTAAAATAATAGTTTATAAGTTAGAGCGCTCGTAGTGGCATCTCGTGAATGACGACTCGTTACTGCATATATACTGCGTGTCTTATGTAGGTTGTCTGTGGTACTACTATCATGAGTGCATATTATTAAAAAACAATTTTATTAAACATATAATGCGCTGTATTAGTGTGACGTATTTTTGAATGGAGTAAATCTAACTTCTGGGTCACACAAACAACTAGATCGAAAATCGACTTACGTCGAATGCGTCGATGAATCAAAAATCCAAATAAAAACGTTGAATAAAAACATTAAGCAAACAAACAATATCAATTGGTTACTTACTTTATACCAATTTAGAAAGTAAAAATCTTAAAACTGAACATAAACTTTTTTAAAACATTAATATGAATGTTCGATGTAGGTTGATACTATTGGCACTTCCTATTGATAGTTATTTGTTTGACTCAATAGTCAGTTTTACTCCAACAAAAATTTCGTGGCTACGTCATCACTAATACAGTGTATTAAGTATATAATATTGTAAATATAAACATAATAACTTTACAATTAACTTATTCTATACTTTACTATTTAGTATTGCTGTCACATATAATACCACAAAATATATTAGAATTTACTATGTATAATTATTTTTATATTTACTATGAATTTTCCTCAGTGTAGCACAATCCCCCACGGTACAGCTCGTACAGGCCGTCCCCGGCCGCCGATCACACCGGGAATTGTACATCACACCGCCAGAACCGCACACTTGTTCCTAACCGGCCGCAATCTCATTGACTTCAGTAAAGCTGACAACGACTGTGATGTCGTTGACGTTATGCCTTTCAGGAGACGGTCGCAACAGCTACTTACAATCAAATCCCTGCCCTTTCCCGCTTAGAGCTGGATATCACACTGCCCAAATTCATCAGAATGTGATAGTCCCTGATCCTCAAGCGCATCCAGGATGTATTCCAGAGTGAGAAGAACACGCGACCCAACAATTTTATTAGGCTTGACCCATCGATTATGGCCCCCGCCCCTCTTGGCTATTTACTGAGCGCTCTCGGCATACACACCTCGTCCGTTAACGGAAGAGTTTACCATATTGTGCCCCCCGCCAGAGCCGACCCCCCAGCCCCATGGTGGAATTTCGACCCCAAGATTCTAGCAGGCTGGTGCCGCTTGATGGCGAGAATTAAACCTCTCTATATCACGCACGATTTCAACAAAGATCCAACAACGTAAAATTAACTTCGTCAAAGTCAGATCCATGAAGAAATAAAAGTTATTCTTGCATTCAGTGATGACTTCAGAAAAAGAACCAATTTTTTAGATAAATATAGTTACAAAGTCCATACATTCACTCTAAACGAAGACAAAAATTTAAAAGTTGTTCTTCGTTTCGTCCCTGAAGATTCCTATTGAGGACATTATTCAATCGTTGAGGTACCAAAATTTATCTCCAATCAAGACTATTCGGGTGCAAAGAATTGATCGGAATAACAAAAATCATAAATTTCCATTACCCCTTGTTTTGATTATTATTCCTCGAGATCAGAGAAAAATTTATGATTTGGCTACATGTGGCTTTATCAATATAACCGTCGAGCCTTTGCGCAACAATGCTTCAGCTGGCTAGTGCTATCGCTGCCAACTCTTTGGTCACTCGCAAAATAATTGTAGAGCTGACTACAAATGCATAAAATGCGGTGAATCCCATGCTTCATATTCATGTCCAAAACCCAAAAATGAACCAGCAAAATGTGCTAATTGTCAAGGTGCCATATCTCCAACTTTAAAGGCTGTCCTAATTATGCATTAAATATTTCCCGCAACAAACCCACTGTTAGTAATGCATGGAATGCAAAAAATTTCCAATTCCCAACCAAATGCTATACTAAATTCCAACCAATTTCCGAGTCTGCCGAACAAACCCCAACATAATGCTGCTCCAAAACCAATCCCAAATACATCTTCAAATTCAAATCCAAATGTAAACTATTGTGAAAACATTGACTGGCATGGCCAGTCAATATAACCAAAGATTTCTAGTCAGCCACGCGCTAATAGCGTTTTTAATTAAATTATTTCCTATTTATTACAATCTTAAAACTCTTTTAACAATTTTAATTTTTATTCTCATAATTTTAATAATAGTTCTTAAACTGTGTTAAGCTGTGTTCTTAAGCTGCTTAAGTAAGTGTTTAAAACCGGTTTACATGTTTAGTGTTAGTAAAACTGCATTTGCGAGATTGGCCGACTTTGTAGCAAGAGAGTATTGTTGGTTGCCTAATAATTGGTGACGTAGTGAAAACCGGACTGTGTCACAGATAAGGTTATATACAGATGTGCCATTGTATAGGGCAAAGTGTTTCGCATTTTTATCTATCCTATGGTAGATGGCGTTGCAAAATAATATAATACTCTAATAACGTAATATGAAATCATCGTCATGTGGCCCAAACCACACCCAACCAACCATAATTCACATTTTAAGCACGCCCTTGAGCACGCATTGGCTGTATGTGTTGCTGTAATTTATATTATTCTATTATAGCAATTATAGTTTGCTTGGACCATTTCTGACGTGATATTAACAAAACTTGTTTTGTTTCGCTTTTGTAAACAACAATAACTTATTACCCATTCATTCATAAATTCGAAAACTCGATTGTGGACGAATAAAATCACAACTTCCATTTACAAATCATATCAAAAAAAATTGCGAGCGCCTTTCGGTGTGTTTATTTTGGCCACCGTCGGCGCGCCTCTCTCCCATATTGTGGGAGCTAGACCCTCAAATTCGACACCCTCTATACAACTCTGATAAAAATTGACAATAAAAATTTATTCTTATGCAGAATCACCTGCCGGATCTTAATTTGGAGGTGGGAATTAAATCAAAAATTGCGAACATGACAAAAAGTCACGTTTTCTCAAAAAAAAAAAATTTTTTTTTATTTTATTTTTATTTTCGATTCATTTTAATACTTATATTTATTATTATCTCGGCAATGGAAAGAGCCATGTCTCTAATTTTTTCACCATAATTTTACTACTTCCACGATCTACAATTAAAAAAAAATATCTTTGCACTAACAATTTAAGACTCAATTTTTTCACGTAGCGTGGAATTATAAAATAAATTGTCTAAATTTCCCATACATATATCGAACTAAATATATCCAAAATGTTGCAAAATTTTTTTAGTGCAGAATTAAATTTAAATGTTGTCTTTGCGTCTAGCGCGGAAAATTATTTAGTGTTTAACTCGTCGGCAAATTTTTCATAGACATTTCGGGATAATTATTTTACTAAAAACATTTTGCAACGTTTTGGACCTATTTCGTTCAATATACGTATTGAAAATTTCGACAAATAAATATAAAATTTGTAGTGCACTAATATTTTTTTTTTATTGTAGATTATGGAAGTATTAAATTTATTCCGAGATTTATTATATGATAATCGGTGCATTTTTTTATATATTTGGTAAATAAATAGAGGGCTGGCTCTTTCCATTGCCTAGATAATAGTAAATACGTATTAAAATTGATAGAAAATGAAAATTAATTTTTTTTGAGAAAACGCAAGTTTTCGGCATGTTTGCAATTCTGGATTTAATTCGGATCTCCAGATTTGGATACGGCAGGTGATTCTGCATAAGAATAAATTTTCATTGTCCATTTTTCACAGAGTTGTATAGATCATATTTTAGAAGGCGCGTACGAAGCCTTATGTCCCGTGATCGTACTACCACCACCTCATTACACATAATCAGATTCAGTGTGTTTTAACTTATTGTACTATTATGTTATGGTATTACAATATATATTATAATTACTGTGGTATTATTTCAGTGTTTTATTTGTGGTTCTATTTAGAATTTATATAATTTTGCTTCGGTGATTTTTATTAATTTTAAAAGAATAGCTACTGATTTAATTTTAATAGTGATTGTACGTTAATAAAATGGCTCTTTGTGCTTATTTCGAGTGCAATAATTGTTTTAAAACCAAAGTTCTAAGTTTCTTTAAATTTCCATATAAAGATGAAGATCGCTTAAAACAATGGATTGCGCATTGCGGTATGTATTATACTACTACTTCTACTACGACTTAAGGCTGCGTTAAAAATGGGCTTAGCTAGTAAGATGATCGCAATAAGTGACATTTATAATATGCAACGTGCACTCGATTTGCTTAGATTAATTTGCTTAGATTGTTTAAATTATCTATGTTTGTTAAGAAGTTATTAAGCTACTAAACAATAATTTTTACTTCTCTCGTAGAGGAAGTATTGTATTCATGATTTTTTTTCCAATTTTCATTATTTAATTTCATTAAATTAATTGTTCAAAAATTGACGGTGTTTTGATTCTTATATAATATGTCAGCATAACTTAAAGAATATGTTTCTAATATTAAAGAACATGTTTCATAGGACCAATTTGATTGCACGAGTTTAAAGAACGAGTGCAATAACTTTACTTATGAAACACGTTCTTTATACCATGTGATCTATTTTG
Organism: Cryptophagus acutangulus; assembly: GCA_963556235.1. Lineage (NCBI taxonomy): Eukaryota > Metazoa > Arthropoda > Insecta > Coleoptera > Cryptophagidae > Cryptophagus > Cryptophagus acutangulus. The sequence goes on along the minus strand of CAUVYR010000099.1, from coordinate 68,997 downwards.
CGTCATAATGAAGCTATAACAGCACTAAAAGTACTACCAAAAGTATTGTCAAACTATTTTTGGTGCTGTAATAGTTTCATTAACGTAAAATAGATAAAATAATTTACGACCCTAACTATACACCCCCACCCCCCAAATATACAGCTTGAGTCATATGGATCGGATTTTCTTGGTACTAGATTTCTAATGTACATTTAAAAAAAAATTACGAATAATCTAATTAAAAATAATAAGCGACCTTTATTTTGCAATATCAACCCTTAATATACCCTTTACAGTCAAAATGCTCGGATTCCTTTGAAATTTGTAAAGTAGTAAATTTCATCCAATTTAACTTATCATTATTTTGTTAATTAAATTGAAATTAGGCTAGGACCTACATATCAATTTTGTAGTTTGATCTGGTTCTAATGTATTATATTTTTCAAATTATGAATGTTTTTAAGAATAATATTTACTTAACTTTTATTATTACATTTTTAAAGTAGGTTATAGATTAATCGTAGTTTCACCCCATTTACATGTAACGCAGAATTACTACATTTAGAGCCACAGCAACTAAGAAGTAAAGTAATATGTAGTGAACATTTTGCAGATAGCATGTTTGTGGATGAATCAAGAATAAAGCTAATTAACTCAGCTGTGCCAAAAAAATTTATAAATAATACAACAACGGCCAAACAATATATAAATAACACATGTGGAGAGTCAACTAGTTTTGACGAGAGTTTTGAGCAAGTAGAAATTCATTCATTTTCGGAGTCAAACACCACATTTTCAGTATCAGCTGATGCATCACCAACCACAAAAGAGATTTTGGATGTTATTATAGATTTTCCATCACCACCACAGACCTTATCTGTGTCACCACTAAAACAACGCAATGATGTGATGAGAAACAAGAACTCAAAATTAAGAAAAAAACTACCTTCAAATAAAGTGTATATTAATACTTTGAAAAAAAATTGTTTGTATACAAAATAGAAATCGAAAAACTTAGGCGTTGTAAATTACCATCAACCGCCAGTTTAGCTTCTAAGACAATTGCCAATATGCAGTTTAGAACAAACAAAAAACCGTGGACAAATAATAAACAACAATTGGCTATGAAATTGTATTATAAGTCACCAGCTTTATACAAATTTATGAGACAATTAGGTATAAAGCTACCAGGAGTCAGAACAATAAGAACGTGGATTGGAGTGTGCAATCATATGCCTGGTTTTATCAAAACGTATATGGAGCAAATACAATTAAAAGTTGAAACTATGACAAAGGAAGAAAAATATGCTGTGATGTGTGTCGATGAAATGGCAATTAAATCGGAATTAGAATTTAATAAAAACCCGAATATTATTGAAGGATTTCAAGACTTGGGGCCATTAGGCAGAGAAGAAATACAAGCTAAACAAGCCATGGTTATCAGGTTGAGAGATTTATACTCATCATGGAAAATTCCATTTGCGTACTTTGTAGCTGAAAAGGTTACTAGAGAAAATTTAGCAAAGCTAATATTATTAACAATTGAAAAAATTAGAGCAACTGGCATTATTCTTAAGGTACTTGTTTCCGATCAAGGAAGTAATAATCGAGGAGCATGTACAAATTTGGGAGTAACTACTCAAAATCCTTGTTTTACTACTGGAGAAGAAAACAGGGAAGTTATATATGTTATATACGATGTGCCTCATCTTTTTAAAAGTTTTAGAAATAATTTGTTGAAAGCTGATTTTGTGTTAAATGATGGTATTATTTCTTTTGAAGACATTCGCAAAAAAGTTGAAATAGACCAATCCAGCACTACCAGTGGGTGCTTAACAAAAATTACAAATACTCACCTAAATCCAACCAATTTTCAAAAAATGTCCTGTAAATTGAGTTTAGAAATATTCAGTCATACAATGGCATCAACTATGATGACATGTATTAAAACAAAGCAACTTATTTCTTCTTCAGCAAAAAATACGGCAGAGTTTATACAACTTTTAAATAATTTATTTGATGCATTAAACAGTAAGTATTTAAAAAATAAAAATCCATATAAATGGTAATAAATACATTGAAAGAAGGTATAGTCGCTTTTAAAAATTTAAAAAAAGTTGAGAAAAAACATCAACATACAAGACCTCCATGTTTTGAAGGAATTGAGCAAACAATCAGGGCTATATTTATGTTACATGAAGATATGAAAATGAAAGATCAAAAATACATATTGACAAATAAATTAAACCAAGATGTTTTAGAAAACTTTTTCTCAGTAATACGACAAAGAGGAGGAAATAATAGAAATCCTACTGTTAAGGGATTTCGAACTAGTTTTCGCTTAAACTGCATTAATGAAATTATGAAACCACCAAGCAGTTCTAGTTACGAAAATGCAGGCGACGAAAATTGTTTATCAAACATATTAAATGTTAATATGGATGATGATAGCGACGACGCTTCTAGTACCTGTAGTAGTACAGATTCGGTTTCGTCAAGTTTTTCAAATGGTGACTCGTCAGTAAATCCATCGGAAATAGTTAGTTTAGAACAATGTTCTAATGTATACTATGCAGGATATTTAGCTAGAAAGACTACTGATAAATTTAATTGTAATTATTGTAAAGCTTCACTCATACAAGAAGACAAGGACATCGATACGAACGATCAAAAACAAATGTATGTTTTATTTAGAAATTATGATAACGGATTCAACACGCAGTTTTATTTAAAAATGTCTACCAGTTGCTTGGTAGATATCATTTCAAAGTCATTAAGACTATTTAGAAAATGTCTCAATAGAAGAATGATTATGATTCACTCTGTAATGGATAAAAAATTAAGTACTGGCTGGATGAAAATGAGACTTGCAAGAAGCATAAAGAATTTTTAATTTTAAAAATGATTCATGTTACCTTATATAAACAATGTAAGTGGAGACAAAAAAGTAAAAATTCAAGAACTAACTCAAAGAAACTTGACGTTTTAAAACATATTTAATACTTCATTTAATATTTAATACAATTAAGTTATGCTTAAGTTATCAATTACTAATTTGACAATTGTTTTCATGCATATACATAAATCAATTTATCAGAGTGCAGAGCCTTCAAGCCTTCTAGCACCAACAAAAAAATAAAATTTTCAGATTGCAGGGCCCTCAAGCCTTCTAGCACCAACACAAAAAGTAAAATTTTCAGAGTGCAGGGCTTTCAAGCCTTCTAGCACCAACACAAAAATAACATTTTTAGAGTGCAGGGCCTTCTAGCTTTCTAGCACCAACACAAAAATCAATTTATTACAGATTAATAAAATGAAATTAAATAAAATATATTGGTGTTAATAAAAAGGGACTCATATGGCTACAGGCGAACCTCGTCTCACTTACACCTCAGCTGACACACAAAAATAAGAGGTAACGCATCTAATTGCATACCTCATAGGTGATGTGGAAAATGCAATAAAAAAGCACAGTTTTTTTTTAATTTATTAATTTAGAATAAATAACAATGTTATCCACATTCATTATCATTAATGAATACAGATGTCTACATTCATTAATGATAATGAACGTGGACAACATTGTTTCCACATATTTGGCCAAAATATTGCCCACCTCGTCCCCGCCACTGCCCACCACCGCGACCCCTCCACGGCAAAATTATTTTTAAAATACTTACGGATTTGTGGTTGGTGGTGGTGGAGCACCACCAACACCACTCGCATCAGCGATATTTACTAAGGATCTGAAAAGTAAGCATAATATTAAAAATAAAATTAAAAAAAAATCTTTTTAAAATACTTACGGGTTTGTAGTTGGTGGTGGTGGAGCACCACCAACACCACTCGCATCTGCGATATTTACTAAGGTTCTGAAAACTAAGCATAATATTAAAAATAAAATTAAAAAAAAATTATTTTTAAAATACTTACGCGTTTGTGGTTGGTGGTGGTGGAGCACCACCAACACCACTCGCATCTGCGGTATTTATTAACGTTCTGAAAAGTAAGCATAATATTAAAATTAAATTTTAAAAAATGCGTAAATAAGTTAAAATTACTACTGGAATCAAAATTTGAAAGAAATCATTTGACTGTAAAGGGTATATTAAGGGTTGAAGTTATAAAATAAGGATCACATATTATTTATAATTAGATTATTTGTAAATTTGTTTTAAATGTATAGTAGAAATCTAATATGAAGAATATCAGATCCATATGTCTCAAACGGTAAAACTGGGGGGTGATGGTGTGTAGTTAGGGTCGTAAATTATTTTTAATCACTTATTATGTAAATATATATAAAATTACTGATGGAAAATGAAGGGTTATGCTGACATATAATCGCAAATTATGTTCAAATGTTAAATCTGGTCAGTAGATTACGAAATATGTATACTGGTTTAAAGAAATGAACAGACCAAAATTAATGAATATGATATTCGTAATCTACGCATTCTATAATGTAGAAAAAAGTGAAATTTGGAAAAACAAAATGTTCAAGGATACAATACTTCCACTACGAGAGAAGTAAAAATACTTACGGTTTTTTGGATGGTGGAGCAACACCAAGACCACTCCTACCGCGTGATTTTTTTCGCTTTCCCATTCTGTAACAAATAATATTTCAATAAAAAAATTATCAATGTTTTTTTTTTTGATGTTGTTATGAATAAAAAAATTTAATAAATGGTTGTCCGTCCCGACTATGGTTGACGTGATAAGCCTTGTATACTTACATAAAAATATTTAAATCACACACCAACAAAAAACACACCGTCACACCACAAACAATTTGTGGCTACTGGTTAGGCGCTACAAAAAAAAAAAAAACAAATAACATGTGCATTGCATTTTACCACTATATTTTAGGCCAATCCTATGGGCGGTTACAATTTAACAGTTGCAACCCCACGTCCAGACACAGTTTCTAAAACCATCCGTTAAATTATAATGTGATTACAGTTTTCTGTCAAAACAAAATTAAATAAACTATGATGTAGGCAATATAAAAAGTATACTCCTAGATGTAGGCAATATAAAATACACGCCGGCTGAGGGGAACTGAATGGGTAGCGAAACCAATATTAACGTTGGACTGTGTGTAAAGAGTGTAAATCTGTGACTGTGTGTAAAGCCAGAGACAGATAGAAAAAGAGTATGGTCGACTTTTGACTGACTTTTGACAATTTATTTTAGTTGTGCGTTTTCTTTGTTCGTTTTAATTAGAAAAAAGTTGTATTGCTTTCGAACATATGTGTTTATTCATTTTTTATATGTATGTCGATATTTTGGTAGTTAATTTTTTTTTGAATTGAATCTGGCGCTCTTGTGCTTGTCTCAGTCGGTATCGAAATCGGGTTGAGAAAGGCGGAGTCAAGTGAGTCACGTAGACACGACATTCACATACAGTCCACTCAAGAAGCAACATATAAGACATAAGAACTGTAATTATTATCAAAATAAAAAGCATAAAACATTCATCAGCTACGACTCATTTATTCATCGATCATCACAACAACCAAATTGGTCCATTCGAGCCGGATTTTCGGTAAATGAGCTGTAGCAAGTATCAATATCGAACAAACGAAAAATTCAACACGTGTTGGTCTGAATCAAAAATCTACAAGTGCAACGCTGTACGGGAATACATTCCTGAGGCAGCACACCAACATCGACACATCGGATCGACACATCGATCAGCAATCAATCGAAAGGATAGCCAGGGTGAGTCCGTTTTTTTAAAATCGTAATAGTCTTGTCTGAGTCATTCAAAAATGGGCGAAGAAGAACTGCGTGGGTTAATTGCGAGACGCGGCCAGTACAAGCGACAACTTACCGAGTTTTCTAATTTTATTACTCAAATAACCGAGGCAAATATACACGAATTCAGTGCACAGTTTGGTTTGCGTATTAATAAATTAGATCGAGCGTATGATAAATTCGAAGAGTGTCAGTCTGGTATAGAGATTCTCACAGAAGATGATCCAGCTCAAATTGCAGAGAGAGACAGGTTCAATGAGAGTTATTTTTCGTACAGGGCAAAAGCAGATAGTTTGATAAAAAATTTAAGTTCGCCCGCGGTTACAGTCGAGAACGCGCGCCAGGCCGATGTCACAAACAATCGCAACGAACGATACGCAAATTCCTCTTGGGTTAAATTAGCGCCACTTAAGCCGCCAATTTTTAAGGGTCAAACGATGCATTCAGGGCTTTAATTCACGATCATAAAGATTTATCGAATTTCGAAAAATTACATCATTTAAAAACATCTTTGCAAGGCGATGCAGCAGATATTTTAAAAAATCTTAAAACAACGGGCGATAATTATGACGTTGCTTGGGAAATTCTAAAAAAACGGTTTCAAAAGAAACGGCAAATTATCAATAATCATATCAAAGAAATTGTTGAATTACCAAAGCTATATAAGGAAACGGAAAAGGGTTTGCGCGAATTTCACGATATTCTTATTAGCAATGTTAGATCGTTGGAGAATTTGGGTCAAGACATGAATGCTTGCAGCGCATTTTTAATTTATTTAACAACCACAAAATTAGACAACGTTACTAAACGCGAATGGGAGCAAGCCGTCAAGAGTGACGAGCTTCCCGATCTCGATACATTTACTAACTTTCTAGCGGAAAGATGTTATATTCTAAATTCACTGCAAGCAGAATTTAAACAGTTAGACAAAGCCTCGGACAAAACAGCATTTAAGCAAAATAAATATGTCGATAAGCGAGACGATAAGTCTTTCGCTCATGTTTCACAAACCCCGACGGATCGAATAAAATGTCCATACTGTAAAAGCAAGCACTTTATTTATTTTTGCAATGCTTTTAAAGCGTTATCAACACAAGATCGATACGCGGCAGCAAAAAGGATAGAGTTGTGTACGAATTGTCTCAGGAATAATCACGGTTCCAAAGATTGTAGAGCTCAAGGTTGCAAAATTTGCGGCAAAATGCATAATACGTTATTACATTTTCAAACTACGGTATCAAACGAAAATCAAAATGACTCAATTGCAGAAACTCAATCGATTAATGCTCACTCGCGAGAGCAGTACGCGAAATCAATCGTACTGCTATCAACCGCAGAAATTTATATAACCGATTCAAAAAACCGTTTGATTAAATGTAGGGCTTTACTTGATACAGGTTCACAAAGTAACTTCATAACGGAATCGCTATTCAAAAAACTTAACTTATCGTATGAAAGCGTAAACATGCCAGTTATTGGTATCAACAAATCGACCAATGTTATAAATAAACGTACCAATGCAAACATAAAATCAGTAACCGGTAAATTTTCTGCAGATTTATCATTTCTAATATTACCTAATATTACAGAAAAAATACCGTTACAATCATTTTCAAGCGAATCGATCGTTATACCAAACACCATTGATCTAGCCGATCCAGGATACAATCTAAGTTCAAACATCGATGTACTATTAGGCGCGAACATCTTTTATCATCTGTTAAGCGAAGGCCAAATACAATTAGGGCCAAATAAGCCTATTTTGCAGGAATCATTATTAGGTTGGATAATATCGGGATCCTTAGTCTTGCCAAAGAATAATAAAAATCTCGCAGAAGTAAGTGCGCACGCGTTAACATTTTCTAACATTAAAACCGAACTACAAAAATTCTGGGAAATCGAGGAAGTGTCACGAAATTCCTGTTTTACCAAGGAGGAAGATTTCTGTGAAAATCATTTCACAAAAAATATGGAGCGCGATGGTGACGGTCACTTTATAGTAAGCTATCCTATACGCGAAGACACAATTAATTTAGGCAGTACAAAGGAAATAGCTATCAAACGTTTTTTAGCAGTAGAATCAAGGTTAGATAAAGATCCGAATCTTAAACAACAATATACCGATTTTCTAGACGAATATGAAACAATGGGACATATGTCCAAGTTAAGCGATAAAGAGATCAATAATCGCCATGAAATGGTATATTACTTACCTCATCATGGAGTCGTCAAGCAAACTAGTATTACTACCAAGCTTCGCGTGGTATTTGACGCTTCCGCAAAAAGCGACTCAGGAGTTTCACTTAATGACATCCTTTATGTAGGTCCCAAAATTCAGCGTGATCTTTTTGATATTTTAATCAGATTTCGAACTCATATCGTAGCCTTCACTGCTGACATATCAAAGATGTACAGGCAAGTCAAAATTAATGAAAATCAAAGAAACTTGCAAAGGATCGTTTGGCGAAAAAACAAGGAAGAACCCATACTTCATTTTAAACTAAATACTGTTACATACGGTACGGCGACGGGTTCGTTCTTAGCAATTCGGGCGTTGCATCAAGCAGCATTAGATTGTTCTGATAAGTATCCTAACGCTAGCAAAGTAATACTAACAGATTTTTATGTAGACGACCTACTAACCGGCTCTAACACACTTGAGAGTGCAAAACAGCTAAAAGATGAAATTTGTATAATTTTAAACCAAGCAGGTTTTCCATTGAGGAAATTTCTGTCTAATAACGATAACGTAATTTCGATCGCAGAAAATAAAAATCACCTTGAACATTATCAATTATCAAACAATACGGTAACAAAGGCTTTAGGTGTTTCCTGGAACGCAAAGCTGGATACATTCGAGTATTTATTAGAACTGCCATCTAACGAACAAAAAATCACTAAAAGGCATATTTTATCGATCATAGCACGGATCTTTGATCCTCTAGGCCTTATCAACCCAGTGGTAGTTAAAGCAAAGTTACTTTTGCAAGAGCTTTGGAAGAGTGATAGCGGATGGGACGAAAGTGTTCCCGACAGCATCTGCGCATTGTGGAAGCACTTTTATACTCAGTTAAGTGAGTTACATAAAATATCAGTATTGCGGCCGGTCTTTGTACCTAATGCCAAAATTATTCAAATTCACGGGTTTAGTGATGCCTCAGAGAAGGCATATGGAGCTTGCATCTATATTAGAATCATAAGCGAATCGAAACAAATAACGAGCAGGCTCTTATGCGCAAAATCACGCGTAGCACCATTAAAAACAATTAGCTTGCCGCGCCTCGAACTTTGCGGAGCGTTGCTTTTGGCAAATTTAATATTCGAATTAACTGAAGCATTAGATATTGGCATGCAAAACGTATTCTTATGGTGCGACTCACAAATCGTTTTAGCATGGTTATCCAAGGAACCTTCATCATGGAAGACGTTCGTAGCTAACCGGGTATCCAAAATCCAAGACCTTTCAGCAAATGCAACTTGGCAATACGTAAAATCACAAAACAATCCCGCAGATCTTGTATCGCGCGGTTGTGATGTCAGTAATTTAATTCATTCGGAGTTGTGGTGGAACGGACCGGGATGGCTTACCGATGAAGTAATAAACGAACATGCACAAATACCAATCGAGGTGGAAAACATACCAGAAAGTAAAAACACAGAAGTCATTTCATGCGCCTCCTTGTTAGTTGATAATGAGCTATTTTTAAAATTTTCCTCGTTTGAACGACTAAAAAGAGTGGTAGCATACATTTTGCGATTTATTCAAAATAGTAAACCGGGCAATGAAAAGTTTTTTGGAAAACTTAAAACTATCGAAATCGAACGGGCTTTGTATACATTGGTTAAGATGGCACAAATGCAAGCATTTTCACGGGAATTACTATGTCTAAAGGGGGGTAGGGATGTACCTAACAATAGCAGATTTTTTTGTTTACGCCCATTCCTAGATCAGCACGGCATTATTCGCTTGGGCGGTAGATTATCAAATTCAAATCTGGGATACGATCAAAAACACCCAATCATTTTACCCAACGATCATGCTTTGTCAAATCTTTTAATCCAAGACGAGCATAAAAAATTATTTCATGCAGGTTGCCAATCGGTTCTAAATTCCATTAGACAAAGATTTTGGTTAATTAGCGGACGCAACACTGTAAAAAAGGTTATTCGCAAATGCGTAATTTGTTTTAAAATTAAACCCATATCATATCAGAACGTATTGGGTGAGTTGCCCTCACCTAGAGTAATTCCTTCTAGACCATTTTCAGTTTGTGGTATTGACCTGGCGGGCCCCTTCGCGATCAAAGACGGAAAACTGCGTAATCGATCCTTTATCAAATCTTATTTACTAGTATTTGTATGCTTTAGCACTAAAGCAGTGCACTTTGAGATCGTTACAGATTTGACAAAGGATGCCCTGTTGAACGCTCTCAAACGATTTGTCTCTCGCAGAGGTGTTTGTCAGAGTATTTATTCAGACAATGGCACGAATTTAGTAGGTGCAAACAATGATTTGAAGGAAGCATATCAAGCTTTGACTGAATTTGTGGAAAATGCGGAAGTCACAAATTATTTACTCGAAAATCGTGTAAGTTGGCGTTTTATTCCGGCGCGCTCGCCGAACTTTGGAGGATTGTGAGAGAGTGCAGTCAAATCAGCAAAGACACATCTAAAAAAGATTTTAACGGACGTAAAACTCACCTATGAAGCATTCTACACTGTTATCGTACAAATAGAAGCCATATTGAACTCGAGGCCATTGAGTCCTCTATCAAACGACTCTAAGGATTTAAATCCGTTGACCCCAGGTCATTTTTTAATTGGTGCTCCTCTCACATCGTTACCTGAATCAAACGTGGAACACTTATCCGAAAACCGACTCTCGAATTATCAGCATCTGCAAAAATTGGTACAACATTTTTGGAGACGTTGGTCGCAAGAGTATTTGAACAACCTCCAGCAGCGCACAAAGTGGCAAAAACCCAGCCTGGGCTTAGTAAAACCTGGCATGCTGGTAATCCTGAAGCAAGAAAACGTACCTCCCATGCACTGGCCTATGGGAAGAATCACGGCGGTGCATCCCGGAAAAGATGGTTTAGTTCGCGTGGTGAGCGTAAAAACCAAACTTAGTGAAGTTAATCGTGCTCTAAATAAAATCTGTGTTTTACCCATTCATGATGAATCAGAGACATAAACATGGCACTCGTATTGGAACAATAAACTTTGGAACGATAGTGTACTCTTTTTTTTTTTTTTTTTTTTGAATTTATATGCACTTCCATTGACTGTTTAGTATATTGGTGCATGTTTTTAGTTGATAAGTTATAAGCAGTCTGTTTACTGCGTGTTTCTTCATATTTAGTTTTAGCAATTTCATGTTTAGTTTTAGCAATTTTATATTGAAAGCGGATTCTTTCAAGAAGGGGGAATATGTTTATTCATTTTTTATATGTATGTCGATATTTTGGTAGTTAATTTTTTTTTGAATTGAATCTCGCGCTCTTGTGCTTGTCTCAGTCGGTATCGAAATCGGGTTAAGAAAGGCGGAGTCAAGTGAGTCACGTAGACACGACATTCACATACAGTCCACTCAAGAAGCAACATATAAGACATAAGAACTGTAATTATTATCAAAATAAAAAGCATAAAACATTCATCAGCTACGACTCATTTATTCATCGATCATCACAACAACCAATATGTGTTTATTATTCGCCTATGATTTAATTCATATTCCCATCAACCGCAACATTATTCGGCAACAACTTGCATAATAAATTTTCGATTGTTTGACTATTGTGCTTTGAATAGAGGGTTTTTCGGCGTTCTGCTTAATCAACCAACTTATTACGTAATGTTTTTCGCTTTTTTGGGATCTCCATTTCAATCTTGATGTTTTCTAAAAATAAATGTCGCAAATTTTATGTTTTAAATTCGAAGAAGTCTTTTTAAAAACTTTATTCTAAATTATTAGATGTTTACAAGAGGACAATCTAATCTAGATTAACTATAAATTTACATGATGTTCTACAAGTTAAGAACTGCAAGATAATCATTTTAAGATTTTACAAAGAGTTAATAAACTGAGAAATGCACATTGAAATAGTTCTCATGATAGTTGCAGATTAAGCATATTGGTCATATTGCACTTTGGTGTATTGTACACTGTGATTCTCATATAACTCCTCCATCCTCAAGATTAGCATCAACGTCGGAGGCGGCATCCATGAAATCTGTATAATTGTGAAAGTCCAAGAATTATAATGATACTGATTATTATGTAAAGGATCCATGATTTCCACGTATTTGCCTCTTTGTAGCTGTTTTCTATTTCTAATGGATGTATGGCTTCGATTTGTTTTTGAATTTCGTGTAACTTTGAAAGTGGAACTTCTTCGATTTTTAATTTTCTTCTCTTAAGCGACGGTTGTAGATGAACTTCGGGAAGGAATATTGGTTGGCCATATGTTTTAGTTTCAAGGTTCGCAATTTTTTCATTTTTGTATTCTATTTTACAATTGGTGGGTAGTCGTACCAATTGATTTCCAATGATTTGTGTAAATTGGGTTTCCTTGCAGATTTTCTTTATTTCAATGTTCTCTTTTGTTAATATTATCAAGAGGTCGGATGTTATTTTTTCCAAAATTGGTTTATTGATTTCGATTGGGGTGAAATTACAATCTGATATTTCTTGATTCCATATTATTGATATAATGCATTTGTCCTTGATGAGATGTTCTTCTTTCATGCAGATGAAATTGTGTGTCATTTTCTGGCACTCCACTTCTTGGTATTGGTGTTCAGCTTCGTTGAGTACAAGACATGGGTAAGGTGGGACAAGTGTTTTATTTTGATTTGTAGGGATTGGGATTAGTTTATAATAGTCAAATAATTTTGGAAGAACAATGGGAATACTAAGAACAAATATTATTTTGTTATTATGTAAATATGAACGCGTCTTTATTATTGAATACATACTTGAAAAATCAGTTTTTAATAATTCACCTTGATTATGATCGGCTGACAATAGTTTAAATATTTCTAAGTTTGTTTATTGATACGATATCTGGGTGCAAAACGCTTAATTTTGTGAATGTTATTGCATTTTCTAAATTTTTCAAGAAATTGTTGATTAGCCTCAAATTGGCAATTATTTGTCCAAATAATACGTGAAAATACATCCAGTTTAGTCTGTTTTTAATATTTTCTTCTAATTTCTCAAATTCTTCTGCTAGTTTCATTTGATTAGTATTTAATTTAGTTATAGTATTATTATAGTTATGTATTAATTGCTTCGACAGCGAAATCTGAATGTTGGCATGGTTGACAATTTTAATTTGGTTTGATTATAGTTTTGAATAAATTTCGTTAAATCGTTCTCCGTCATTAGAGTCTAAGTTTCCGCATAAAATTTTGTTTGCTGAACCCAGGAAATTGAAAAGTCCTCTCTTAACACGATTGTTAGAGTTTAAGATATTATGAAACCTATTATCTATAATACTAATTAATATGTTAAGTTCTGAATTTTTATTCAAATACCTATGTAGTATGGCTTCTTCATTGAAGCTTTTGTTCATAGCATACTCTCGAATATCTCTAAGTTTTGTAAAATTACTAATAAGCGGTTCTAAATCTACGTAATATAATAAAACATGATTATAATGATTAATATAAGCGTTCCCTAATTTTAATGGTAATATTCCCGTGTTTGCAGGTAGTTTAGTGAAGGTTATTTCATCGCATAAAGTTGGGAGTACGGAAAGATTAATTAATAGTACCATTAGTTAGAGTTCCCACATGGTTATCTGAAATAGCGTTAGATTGGTTAGTTAGTTTTCTTACTGGTTTTACGAATTTCTTATAAACTAGATTTTTCTTAAGTTTGACATGTATTTTCTCATTTTTTAGAATATTTACTTTTTTGAATCTAGGCAGAATTTTAATTCTTGGATTTTCTTTTACGTATACATGCTGGTTTGGATTAAATTCTGGGTGTTCGATTCTATGTTGATTTACTTTTTCGATTGATTTTTGTTTAGAGTTTGCATTATTGTTAAATACCTTATCATGCATAACTTTTATTTTGTCTTTTAGTTGAATAAGATATTCATTCATAAGTATTTCTTCCGTTGTTTCAAGAGGGTTATTTGCGCTGTTTGTACCATTTAGTATTTCAAAAGGGGGATACTTGGTAACAGAATGAATTGAGTTGTTATACGCTAACAAGGCTAGAGGCATAATATTAAGAATGTGGGAATCTTTGTGCTTTAGTCTCAAACATCTAATGTTTTCTATTAGGGTAGAATGCATTCTTTCTACAGGGCTATTGCCATTTGAGTTTGCAACTGATGTGAAATGAAGATCGATATTGTATAGTTTGCAAAAATCCCTCAACATAAAATTGTCGAATTCTACACCTTGATTGGCCGTAATTTTCTTAGGAATCCCGTGATGAGTACTATAAATTACTAAACAATCTATGACAGTTAATGCATTGCACGCTTTTAAAGGGTAAGCTTGTCCATATCTAGAAAATGTATCAATTATTGTTAAGAACTTTTCCTTATCTGCTTGAAATGTATCTATGTGTACGTGTTCAAAAGGTGCTTTAGTGTTAGGTGTAAATTGATATTTGATTTTATTGGGGTGTTTCTCGTATTTAGATTTCTGACATATATCACAGTTATTAATATATTTTACCACGTCTTCATGGATTGATGGTCAATAGTATTTTCTTTTAATAGCTAGTTCCGTTTCGTTAATGCCTCTATGAGATGTTTTCAATTCGTGTTGGAATTGAATTTTCTCGTTTCTATCGTTAATACCTTCGATATCTTCCACAATGTTAGTACTTTGAATAAGATTGAAAGCATTATTTTTAAAAGTATTTTTGATAGTGTTACAAAATATTGAGGGTTTGGGAATTTAAGGTTTGATATATGTTCCTGCAAAGACGTTGAAAATATGATAATGTCGTCCATGTATACGTCTGTATATAACAAACTTTGTTAATTATGTTTTTTAGAATATTATTCATAATCCGTTGAAATGTAGCGGGTGCGTTCTTAAGTCCGAACGGCATACGTACATACTCGTAATGTCCGTTCTCTACGTTAAACGCCGTTTTCTGTACGCTATTTAAGGCCATTTCGACTTGGTGAAAACCATAATATACTAAATCTATCGTTGTGAAGTACTGGCATCTACCTAATTTGTCAAGGATATCGGTTATATTGGGTATTGGGTACCGATCATAAATTGTCGTTTCATTTATTTTCCTGTAATCGATTAAGTTGTGATATTTGTTGTATCTGGCTCACATGACGTCATCCTATGTTAAATTCCCTATGGTGTCTGGCTCACTTTAGAGTATTCCAAAAACTACATGTGGTTTCTGGCTCACCCTATGTTAAATTTCCTATGGTGACTGGCTCAAATTAGGTTGATCCAGAAACTACATGTGGTATCTGGCTCACATGACGTTTGGCTTTTTTCATAATGTAATCAACGAAAAAAAAAGTACATTTATTGTTTTGCAAATTCAGCATATTTCTGGCTCAAGTGACTGTAGTCCAGAAAGTGTATATTGTATTTGGACCAACTATATTGCGCAATACTTAATAATTATCAATTGCGCTAATGAGAAAATATATTGGGTACAAATTAAAAGCTCATATTAATATTGTTACTTTTATTAGATTTTATAATGCAATGTGTTTTGGTCAAATGCGCGGAAGCGACAATGACTCATCGACAGCAACATCTTAAGCTCGAGCGTTATCTCATTAACGGTACTAGCTACAAAAGAAATAACAACAGATTTGATTTTTTTTGCATGTACCAATTACCCGTCCAAAAATTTATAGATTTTGTATGATTTTAGTATATAATTATTAAATAATCAATCACATTTGTTAGATGTTTTTTTTTCAAGATAAGGTTCGCACTCCGCATTTGTTTACATACTATAATTCTAAGCTGATTCTGCACTATTAGCGTGAAAGCCAGCTTATACAGAAACATTTGCATGATATTTTTGCACATAGGTTTTTTTCGCAACCTAAGCATATTTTTGGTAACCTAACACAGAGTAACCTAACCTAACACAGAGTGACATTAGCGAGAGCGAATATACTCATGTGCAAACAGTTTTTACTGAATTTGATTGTCAAAATTTAGGAGACTATGCGGATTTATATTTGAAAACAGATGTTCTTTTACTAGCGGATGTGTTTGAAAAATTTTGTTTCTTATGTAAAAAAACTTATAATTTAGACCCCACAAAGTATATAACGGCACCAGCACTATCTTGGGATAGTTTATTAAAAGTCACAAAAATTACATTGGAATTGATGACGGATATCGACATGCTATTGTTTATCGAGAGAGGTATTCGAGGTGGAATTGGTCAATGCTGCAATCGATACGCTGCGGCTAATAATCGGTATATGGACAATTTTGATTCTTCTCAACCCGAGTCTTATCTTATCTATCTTGATGCAGTAAATTTGTATGGATGGGCAATGTGTCAATGCTTGCCTACTGGCAATTTTAGATGGTGTGATGAGAAAAAATTCCACAAATTTACAAAATCCCTATTGCAGCTACCGGATGATTTTGAAAAAGGCTATATTTTCGAGGTCGATTTGACGTATCCAGAAAATGTACATGACTCTCATAGAGATCTCCCTTTTTGCCCTGAAAATAAAATTCCTCCAATTGGCAAACATAAAAAACTGCTATCCACATTAGAATCGAAACATCGCTATATTATTCATTATTGAAATTTGAAGCAATGTATTATTCATGGGTTGATTCTTACAAAAATTTACCGCATACTGGAATTTGATCAATCGGCTTGGATGAAACCATACATCATGAAAAATACCAAACTTCGAATGGAGTCAACCAATGAATTCCAGAAAAGCTTTTATAAACTGCAAAATAATAGTGTATTCGGTAAAAGTATGCAGAATGTCAGAAAAATGCGTGATATAAAATTAGCAACAAAATGGAGCGGTAGTTATGGTGCTGGTAAACAAATCGGTAAACCGAATTTTAAAGATAGGGTTATTTTTGATGAGGATTTTATCGCCATCGAGTTGAATCGCCTAAAAATAACATTTAATAAACCTCTATATGTAGGAATGGCCATCCTAGATATAAGTAAAAGTCTCATGTATCAATTTCATTACGATTACATGAAGAAAAAATATGAAGATGCTAATTTAAAACTTTTATACATGGATACGAATTCATTGATATATTCTGTAATATCAAATAATTTCTATCAAGATATCTCTACTGACTTGATGCAATGGTTTGATACGTCCGATTATTCTGAAAATAAGCCTTATAATTTTCCTAGAGTAAACAAAAAAGTTTTGGGTTTATTCAAAGACGAATTAAACGGTGAAATTATGTATGAGTTTGTTGGTTTACGAGTAAAAATGTATTCATATTTATTACAAAGTAACATCAATGTAAATAAAGCTAAAGGAGTAGGTAAATCAGTAGTAAAAAACTTGATGTTTTGATGAATACAAAAATTGTCTTTTTGAAAACATAAGTATATATAAAATGCAGAATAGGATTATTTCAAAACAACATAATGTTTACACTATTAAGCAAAATAAAATCGCACTGAGTTCAAGCGATGATAAAAGATTTATTGTGAGGGATAGCTATGACACATTGCCTTGGGGGCATTATTCTTTATATTAATTTTAATTTAAATATAAAATATAATAATTTATTTAATAAATGTGATTAATAATAGGTAATAAATAATTTATATTGCATGTTTGAATTACTTTTTATTTTGTATAGATTAATATTTAGTGTATAACATTTTTTAAAAATAACAAAAATTCATTTTAAAAAAAAAATTATATTTGACAATTTTTTTATTCTATAAAACCCAATTAAAATATAAACACATAATAGTAATTAAATTAACTTTCTATTTAATGCAGTGCTTTTTAAGATTTATTGAGAATCAATACATTTAATTCATTACATCTAAAAGAAAGCGTTGCTCAAATATGCTCTGACGATGATCCGCATTAAATATTGATTTAATTTTTTTCTCAACATCTCTAATTCGATTTTTAAATCTTGCTCCATCTCTTGCACATTCTTCCCAAGGTCCTTTTCGCGCGGCTCGGTAAGCAAACAACCATTGCACCATCAGGGGTATTTTATTCTTATTTTCGGCGAAGCGAACACATACTTTATTCGCAATGTCCAAATTAAATCTATTAAAATCAGTTTTACTCATTTTTACTAAATATTTTCACTCTTAATAATATTTAAGAAGAACAGTCGTATTGCTTCAATGCACATTCAGAACAATTACGTATCATCGGAGGTGGACCATCAATCTGATCTCGAGTGGATGTATTATAATGTTGAAAGCAACGTCTACAACCATAAATATTGGGGTTAAACTTTAAATTATTTGACAATTTTTCCCAAACACATTCTATAGAATCAACGGCAAATGTATTCAAAAATTTAATTGGCAAACTCTCAATCTCCCGAAGCGGCATTAACGCGAGTTGTTTCTTTTGGTAAAACGATAATATGGCCTGACCTGCTGTGGTTTTTTTGTTTGAAATAAACCATTTTCGTAAAAGTTGAACATTTTTAAATGCGCAGTAATTGGTATTTTTATTTATATGCGCAGAAGAGCATTTTTTTTTAAATTCAATCTTTTCTTTTTGTAATAATTGCAATGCTGGACACCCCATATCTTCTAAGCTTTTAACATTATTAAATCCACAATTTTTGAGCCATTTTTGTTTGTCCAACCCTTTTACGTAAATTGTTGTAGCTTCATGCAGCGCTTCATAAAGCACCCTATTTAAATTTTCGTAAGGAATACCAACAGTTAGCCAATGTATACCGTGATGATGGTTTAGAATCCAATTCTTTGACGCCTTTTCAGAATTTAGATACCCCCAGTCATTTGGAGCACTAAATACAAATAGTTTTATATTTTCAGGATCATCAATCAGCACTAACGCTACTTCTTTAAAAATAAACTTTGTTTTTTTCATAAAACCTTGAAAATCTGCAATGAACTCCATTGTTCAAAAAAGGGTATTAGACTAACTTCTGTACCGTACCGCTAATTGGTTTATACTCAACGATTCGATCATGTAAAATCAAACAATAGGCTGTTGTACTTGTCGGAAACTTATGTTTTGACTCGAATTCTAAACGAATGTCAACAGGAGCCGACTTAAGTGACTCATTTTGCTGAGAAAAAATTATTAAAATAAGCGGAGCAATATTTATAAAATCATATTTACTTAACAATGGTTCGTTTTCATGTGAATAGTAAGCGCTTTGAAATTCTGCATACATTTCATACAGTGACGCATATTGATTGCGCTCTAAATTTAAATTCAAATTGCCATATGGATACGATTGAGAATTCAAATACAACTTAACATCACTAAGTCGACAGTGGTCAAACTTACTGATATCCATAGCACTATTATTTTTCCGACCTGTCTGAAAACCTAGCATCACAAATCGAGGTTTTTCTAGTTGAGTAGCTGTTTTTATAGTCCAAATCTGCTTTTCTGTTGTTTGAAGCATAGGATATTCATATAACTCCCATGTTCGAAAACTCATGCTAATTGTTGGGTCTTTTTCGATAAAATGAAGCATATCAATCTTTTGTTTGTCGGCAAGTGTAATATATGGAACTCTCCATTCAATTTTGTTTAAAATAAACTTAAATAGTTCAGCTTCTGTTTGAATAATAGCGTTTAAATCTGTTCTAGAACGAACAAGTATAAGTTCGTGTTTAACATTAGCAATAACTTTGAGATAATCTTCCGCAAAACCCAACAGCATATTAAGCGGTATAACAACATCAAAGTACCCTTCAGCATCGGTTATAGTAGTATCAGACGTAGCTTTCCATCCAGCATTTTCGAGCATTTGACTATTGTTTTTATTTACAGAAAAGTATCCTTTCATCGTGGATGTGACTCCAACATTTTTACATTTGTCTATTTCCACACCGTTCAATTCGTAGCGAATTTCATCAAATAAATGACATACTTAACCCATTGTTTATAATTTTTGTGTGTTGCACGGCAGTACCATCCTCTCGCAACAATCGACCGAAAATATGCAGACAACTTTTATTAGGCGTAACATATAAATCCTGATTTTGAATCGTTATACGAATTTCATCACTGTTGTTAAATGTAGACGATGCATACGGTTGATGGGCATGAATTTTATTACTTGATATAGAATTGTCATATTCTATATTAGCGCGAATATTTAACATATTAGCCATTGTGATTTTTTTTAACACGAATTGCTAAAGTAACTCGGAATGATTTTACAAAAAATAGACGTAAATATTTGACAATCACTTTCGTACAATTAAATTTTACTTTACAGCTGGTGTTATCTTCGATTTGACTATAAGATTTAGGCTCTCCAATGTTGCTTTGTTTGCAGGTGTGAGTGCTTTGATTTGCGGAACACGAGTGAGCATCTTTTTGCATTGTTTCTCTTTAAAATATGTTTTGACAAATGTTTTTAGAGAACTAACATTATCATCTCTATTGTAAACAATAACCATTCTTCCTCAATAAGCTCTTATATGCAGCCTTACCGTTATGACTTCACCTCTAAAATTGATCAATTCATCATTTTGATTGAGTATTTGAAGGGTTATATTATCTATAGAGCAGGTGTTTATTGGCAAGTAGATAACGTTTGCGGGTTCTTGAACTATTTTATAACCGGGGGGTACAATTGGAAAAAACTCATACAGTGTATGTGCTTGATGACCATTTAAATATGCACCGCTGATAATATTACATTCCACGCGTACTGTATTAATTTTTAGAATATTAACTACTTCATCGGATTCATGCTCAATATTTGGTGGAAAAACTTCATTTTTAAACCCCAATAATTTATAAATTGAATCTTTCGGAGTAAAATTTATAGATCGATTACATTTTATCAAACAGTTTAATGTACTATTGTTTGCTCTCATCTCAAAAACGATTCCTTTGCTCTTTACTTCATTTGCTATATAATCAGCAAGACTTTTTAACTCATACGAACCTGTAGGCAAAGTAACAACAAAATCATCTATGTACATTTTGTTGTGATCCTTTTCTATGTTTGGAATAGAATTAAAGGTTTGAAAATTAACTAAACCTATCTCATAATTTTTGCCTTCACACAGTTGAATCGGAGGAAAATAATCTGTGCTCATCACCGATTTGCTATCAGACAGTGATAGAGTAAACGACATTGCTGAGAGGTTAAGTATCAAATGATGGGTTTTTAACTACCCGCTATATATATTTATTATTTATATAATAGGTTACATAGAAATTTTAAACATAAGTGACCACACACAAATGTGTTATAATTTTGATAAGTTTTATAGTTATAATAAACACTGCCTCCTAAATAGTTAACCAATTCCGCTGGTGGGCAAAGATTTCCAAAGCTATCAAAATACATAACATTACTTCCTTGTTTTTTATAGCATACCCAATGAGTACCCGGACCATTCTTATCATCTAAATTTACAATCCCGCACTCGTTCTTATTAACTTTATTTGGTAGATTGTTTCTCATAAACACCCCGCGAAAATAAATAAAACATTTTCGCGGGCGCTTTCCAAGCTCTTTTGCACAGCAATAAAGCTCATTATCAGTTAACGCTCTATCGGGCAGTGCACTTATTAGTTTTTTGGATTTTTGGGTGTAATAAGTAAACCATATCCTTTTTTATAAGGTTGCAGATATAAACTGCGGCCACCAACTTTTACTGCTTCCATAGATCTGTTATGACGTTGGTTTTCTTCCAATAATTTTTTTGCTGCGCTAGCATCGTTAACCGCTTTTGCAATACCAGCGGCGCCACCAGCTAATGCTCCAACCGCACTTAGCCCCGCAAAAATAGGAATAAGCAATGGTAAAAATCCTCCAGTCTTAGGAATTGATATAATTTTTGATGTTCTTATCTTATTTTTACCGCCAACATTTTTTACTAAACCACTAACCGCATTCAGTGCATGTTTAATCGCTGTTTTTGAATCATTTGTTTTAACAGCTTTAGTAGCCTTTTTCGTCATACGTATAAGATTGTTTAAAGACAAAGTTTGTTTCTTAATCTTTTTTGTATTCAACTTTTTATTTGCTTTTTGAGGAAAATTTTGCCCCATACCAAGCTTAGATTTTAATTTCATCGCATTTGCCACTGACCACGCAGTCACTTTCTCACCAATCTTAGCATCTTTTGCAAAAACTCGCTTCTAAGCCTTTTCAGCTAATACTTTATCAGCTTTATGTCGATTACCAAGATCATCTTTGCTTTGGGAATATGCAATATCGTGTTCTTTACATGACGCATCAAGAGGGTTTATACCAGGATCTCCATTGTGTAAGCGCTTTGCTAATTTGGTGCCTGGACCACAGTACTGATATCCCGGCACATGCATTTCAAATGGAAGATTATTAATCGCCAAATTAAATGCACCTTTTCCTTTGATTGCTTTCTTTTTATCGATTTTTTTATTTTTACGCCCCATCTTTACGCATTAACACTCACTAATCAATTGATTATAATTGCGTTGTGTAGTGTTGTTTATATCCAGTTAGATTCAGGATGCGATTCAATAAGCAACAAGATACGCTAAAAGTTACAAACTACGATTTATTAGCAGACAATAACACGCCTATAAAAAAAAGACATGGAACATTATTACCCAACACGATAAGATGTATTATTTGGGGTCCTTCAAACTGCGGAAAAACGAATGTTTTATTATCACTGCTTATGCATAAAAATGGTCTTCGATTTGAAAACGTCTATATTTATTCAAAATCTTTATATCAACCTAAGTATGAATTATTAAGAAAAATTTTAGAACCGATTGAAAATATTGGATATTTTACATTTTCGGAAAATGCCTGTATAATGCCTCCAAACGAAGCTAAGACAAATTCTATATTTGTTTTTGACGATGTTGCATGTGAGAAACAAAACCATATATGAGAATATTTTAGTATGGGGCGACATAAAGATGTTGATAGTTTTTATTTATGTCAAACATATAGTCGCATCCCTAAGCATCTCATCAGAGATAATACAAATTTAATAATAATTTTTAAACAGGATGATTTAAACTTAAAACATGTATATGATGATCATGTTAATATGGACATGAAAATTAATGATTTTCAGAACTTGTGTAGGTTCTGTTGGAAAGACAAATTTGGCTTCTTAGTTATAGACAAAGATAGAGATATTAATATGGGTCGCTATCGACAAGGATTTGACTGTTTTGTTGATATATGTAAATAACTATTGTTCAAGTTCTTTTATTTATTTATTTATTTATTTAGTTACGCTACTCAACAGCTTTCGCCAAATAAAGAGTAGGATAAACAGAAATATAGCACCAATGATAGTAATAATCATGATGATAACGATAATAATAGTGATAAAATAATAATAATAATAATAATAATAATAATAATAATAATAATAATAATAATAATAATAATAATAATAATAATAATAATAATAATAATAATAATAATAATAATAATAATAATAATAATAATAATAATAATAATAATAATAATAATAATAATAATAATAATAATAATAATAATAATAATAATAATAATAATAATAATAATAATAATAATAATAATAATAAAATAAAAACAGTATCAATAGATGACGATAACAACATTAACAACAATTACGTATTAACAATAGCACAACAACATAAATGATTACATACTACTTCACGAAAAATAATGTCTTTTAATGGACTCTATTGTACAACAAAAAATGTCTAAGTTTTCAATCTCACGATAATTTGAGCACATTTTATATAACGGTGAGACTTCTAACAGTTTCGTTTTTGGTCTCTTTAAAGAAAAAGTTAGAGGACATCGTGAAACACCTAGGAACATTAAACAATAAATTTTCAAGCACAAAGGTTACATCAAAAACACTATTTACACATTTGTACAAAAATATCACAGAATGGCATTTTCTGCGCAAAGCTAGAGAATGTTGACCAAACCTTTGCAAAAGTTCCTCTTGCGGGTGACCTCGTGGTGGATAAGCACGATCAATTCTAAAAGCTAATGCTTTAAGAAATTTTCTTTGCACAGATTCGATCAAGTTTGTATGTACATTATAGGAGGGACACCAAATAACGGACCCATACTCAAGTTTTGTCCTTATAAATGAGTTAAATAAAATTTTGAGTGTCTCAATCTCTTCAAAATCCTTGGAGTTGCGAAGAATGTAACCCAAAGTGCGATATACCGAAGAAGTTATTGTAGTAACATGAATGTTGAAAGATAATTTACTATCAAACGTGATCCCAAGATCAACAAATGTGTTTGGTCTATTCAGAGCGATATTTGATAACAGATATGGATATCTTAGTGTAGATGTTTTACGTGAATAGGACATGACGTTACATTTTTTTATGTTCAATGGTAGTTTATTTTTGAGGCACCAACTATTGATTTTATCTAAGCAAAGCTGAAGGTTTATACAATCATTAATACCACGGATTCTTGAGAACAACTTTAAATCATCTGCGTAAAGAAGGAAATTCGTATCAAGATCTTCGGTAATATCGTTTACAAATAAATTAAATAAAAGTGGACCAAGTACAGATCCCTGCGGAACACCGGAGGTTGCTGGAATGAAAGTAGATGTAGCTCCCCGACATTCGACGAATTGTGTCCTCCGAAAAAGATAAGAACGAAGAAGTTTTATCAATGAATCAGATAGTCCAAATGTATTCAGTTTTGTAAGTAGTATGTTGTGGTCAATTCTGTCAAATGCACTAGAGAAATCCGTATAAATTACATCTACCTGATCGTAATTATCCAATGCAGTTGATATAAATTGGGTAACATGCAGCAAGTTTGTACAGGTGCTTCGGCCACTCATAAAACCATGTTGATGAATGCTAATTCGGTTTTTGACATTAAAAAATATGCGCTTATGTAGACAAGTTTCAAATATTTTGCTAAAGTTACAGATAATAGCAATGGGTCGATAATTGCTGATATTATGCTGGTCTCCTTTTTTAAATACTGGACATAATCTTGCTACCTTCCATTTAGTAGGAAATTCGCATCTTCTAAGTATCAAATTAAAAATGAATTTTATTGGTTCCAGTAGAACATTAGCTGCGTCACGGATGATAAATGCCGGTATTAGGTCAGGACCAGTTGTCATATTGTATTTCATTTTCCTTATTGCATTATAAATATTGTTTGTATCAAATTGCCCAATAGAGAACGATTCAATACCACTGGAAGAATACTTAGGAATATCTGAGCTATCGCCGCTTTGATAAGTTGACCTGAAGTAAGTTGCAAAAGCTTCAACAATTTCATTGGGTTTAGAAATGGAAAGTTCATTGTAGACCATGTCTGAGGGATAATTGGTAGACTCCTGCTTATCTTTAAGGTACGACCAGAATTTCTGTGGATCGGTTTTAATATTATTTTCAATTTTATTTAAGTAATTCTTGTGGGCAGTGTTTATTTCTTTGTTTATTTGAGTGCGCAGAATTTTAAACTTGTTGTATGACCTTTGACATCTTGTAAACTTGAACTTACGCCACAGTATTTTTTTCTGCCGAATGTGTGAAATAATATGTTTATCAAACCAGGGTGGATAATGTTTTCTTGAGATATTAGTGGTTTTAGGAACAAACAGATCAAATGCATAGTATAAAATGGAATACAACACGTCACAAGCAGAATTTGCATCAGTGCTAGCATATAACAACTCCCAATTAATATGGAATAGATGATTGTATAGTGATATGAAATCAGCCTTTTTGAAGTTGTACGAAATTTTCTTAATGGAAGTACTTTGCAGGTTATTTCCAATGTGTTTAAAAAATATTACGACTGGAAAATGATGCAGATCTATTGGAAG
The DNA here is from genome assembly GCA_963556235.1 of Cryptophagus acutangulus. Classification (NCBI taxonomy): domain Eukaryota; kingdom Metazoa; phylum Arthropoda; class Insecta; order Coleoptera; family Cryptophagidae; genus Cryptophagus; species Cryptophagus acutangulus. Next base: position 43,262 of record CAUVYR010000099.1, on the reverse strand, counting down.
TAATGCAATGTCGGAGGCATCTTTGATCGAACCTTCGCCATTGAGTAGCACTAAGTCAAGCAGTCTATTATTTGTATTGAGCACATTGTTGATTTGACAAAGATTGTAGAAGTCACAGAAATTATGAAGATCAGCAACTTTGACGCTTCGCAAGATAGAATTACTATCATAGTATTCAGGTAGATTAAAATCACCAACTACGATAAGTGAACTGCCATAGAGTACATGGAGAGTTTCAAGACCATCAAAAAGCAAAGAGTAGTGTTCGGAACTTGTGTTGGGTGGTACATATATATTCATAATATAAAATTTTGATTTTGATGACTGAATTTTGACTAAGCATATATCTATAAATCTAACCTGTTGAAGTAAATCACAATGGTCATATACATTGAGTGCTGAAGAGGAAAACGTTGATTTCACGGCAAGCATTACACCACCCCCTCTAAGACAATTTGTTGCAAAAACATCTCGATCTGTTCTGTAAATAGTAAAGTTTGCGTCAAAAAGCTCATTGTTAGATGTACCTATGTTTAGCCAAGTTTCTGTAAATGCAATAATATCATAGGTTAAATTACCACCAGATGAAATATTACGAAGTTGGTTAGTTTTGGAATTAAGTCCACGAACATTTTGGTAATCTATTGACAGGGTATTTCGATTTGATTTGTCAATCTGCTGATCATTTGGCGTTAATGGCTATTTGAGGTTGAGAATATTATTCCTAAATTGTGTTAATTTATGCTTGTATGTGGAACATTGATTATGGTCCCATACTGCATGGTCAAATTTAACGTTGGGATTAATTTTGCTGGCATTCAAACAGCTTATGCATTTTAACTCACTGTTATCACAGTCACTTGACTCATGGTCACCAGAACATTTAGGACAGACAGTTTGATTAGTGCAAGATGTACGAGTGTGATTGAAAGCACAACATTTATAACAACGACGAACTTCAATACCATCATATACTTTGCAGTCATCGTATCCCACAAACGCAGATCCAGCTTCCAGAAAAAGTTTATATGATTCGGCATCTAGTTGAATTAACGCCTGATAAATATGGGGCTTATTTTTGGTCGGTAAAACGTTAATGCATGACATTTCATCAGAATTGAGAATCAGTTTGGAACACTGTAACTTTAAGCAGTGCAGAATTTTTTCTTTTGAATATTCCTCTGATAAGCCAACAATGCGAATGCGAGAATGAAGATTGGTTATTTCTTTCACATCATAGTTAATTGACAGTTTATCATCAGCTAATTTCTTGAATTTTTGCGCATCGCCTTTGCTTTCATAGCTCACTAATATACCACCGTTACCTATTGACTTTACCTTAGAAACGCATAAATTGTTATCATCAGGGCTAATATTTGATGCAAGGTCGGACTTAGTGACAGAAGTAGCTTGAGAGGTGTTTTTCGGTTTTATGAGAATAGACGTTTGTTTTTTAACAGCATGTGCAAACGACTTGCTATTATTATTATTATTATTGCTAACACGACTGGAATTTTCATTTCTAGGAATCAAAACTGACTGAATACTTTCAGATATACTTGGAACAATGACAGATTTAAACTGATTATCAACCTGTGACCTAAATGACTCCAGTAATTCATCTTTAACAGATTTTATAGTTGACTCAAATACAGCAAGTTTGGCAGCAAATTGTTTTTCTAAATCATCCTTGATTAATATTACAGTATTGTTTAAGGACGAAATTTCTTTTAAAGTCGCTGCAGTATCTGTTACTTGGCAAGTACGTTTACACGAATCACAAAGAAAAAAAACATTTTTAGTACGATCAAGGAATTTGAATTCACTTTCATTAAAGCCAGCACAACCGTAGTGTAACCAAGCCTGGCAAGTCCCTTCACAACCAACAAACCCTTCATTTTTTGAACGATTACAGACAGGACATTTATTAGGCATGACTAAAATTAATAGCTAAATTAAAATACACCTAAAAACAAAAAAATAACAACAATAATAAAGTAGCGCAAAAAGAAGGAATCCCGAAGAAATTCCAACAACAACAAAAAACAGACAATGCCACTAACCTTATCCGTATACGAGATTGTAGACTAACACAGAAATAAAATAGAATAAATATGATAAATAGATAAAATAAATTTATAAAATAAATTTAAAATAATTGATAAAACACTTTACTAATTACCTCAACTCATAATAAGATTGACAGCAATAAAATAGAACATAGTAAAACTTTAAACTAAAAAACAGCACATAGAAGCTTCAAAATATAGAGAAAAGGAGAGACACCGGAAGAGTGCGTCTATTCGCTATAAGACGAAGCGAAGGATTTATATCTTTAAATATATAAATATAAATTTATATACATCATTCCATCATTGGATGTTAAACAGCTTGAATGACGAGCAATTTGTGTTCCATCTTAACTTAACGTGCAACTTGACATTTAACTTAACTAAAATTATTTGACTTGACTTCAAACTTGACTCAAACGCATTAACTTAACGTCCATCATAACATCGAACTTAACATAATATATTGAACGTGGCATTTAACTTAACAGAACATGTCGTTATTAGAAATCAAAGATCAAGTCAAAGATGAAAGAAATATTTTGCGTAAGATTGTATCAACTAGTAATGCTACTCGAAGAAAACACAAATTACTAAAATTGGGTAAAATGGTGTCAGATGATGAGTTGAATTATAAATTAAAGTCAGTTACTAATCCATTAAATAAACTACTCGAAGTTGCAGAAAGCACCAACTTAATAAAACAATTAGATGTGAACACCAATTCAATTAAAGAGGATAATGACGATAAAAACATTATCAACAAATATAAAACTCTTTTTACAATAAAAAAAGAGAATCCAAAACTTGATCATGTTTATGGGGTAAGAATGGTGGATAAAGTGCAAATGATTGGAGACAGTCAAATAGATTTCAAAGAGGGTCAAATCATTGTCAATGAATTTAGTTGCCCAATTTCTGAGGGTTTACTAGAGTTACTATATAAAAAGTCGCCTAATGATCATGTTATTACCGAAAATGATTATGCTAATTATAAGGAGATATTGATAAAATCAAACGGTCACAAACAAAAATATCTATCTACTGGTAAAATTTCCGCATCAAAGGGGAACAAATATCGCAAATATATATCAAAAATATTTGAGGGAGATAAAAGTAAAAGGTCGAAAAAACGAACAATTAGATTAGAACAAGTGGGTGGTGCAGGATATTCCAGAGCTAGTTCCGGAATACCTAAAAGTTTGAAAATAGACGGATCGCCTCCCTATATGGATTATGTATATTGGGATGATCCGAATAAATTAGTCGACCGTCTAAGATTATTAATTGCATAACAAGCATCTGGAAATAATAATCATCAAAATGAAATAATATTGTCACGATTTACGCGACTGGGGAACGTAGCGGGTTTGAATTCCAATAAATTAGTCGAGGGGCCAGTGTTAAAATTATATTTATTAACTCACGTATTGATCCCCGCACATTAGGGTATTAATTTACTTACATCATTATGGGTCCCAGCGGCAACGAGCGGAGGGCAATGGTCATCTTGGCACTTGGTCTTCTATGATATTTCTCTGACACTAGTTCGCGACGCGTTTATTATATTTGGATCGACCTATATGGTTCGATCTTCAAAACAGACTAACTCTCTTTTGCATTACAATAATTATTCTTACTTTGCAATTTTTGTCAGCTCAGCGTTCGATCGGTCATCCCGTTCGATCACCTTGCTGGCACCGCGGCTCGTGTTGCTTTTCCGGTGGCTTCGACAACGTGAGATTCATGTAATCGCTGATAAGGCGGATCATATGTTATTTGCATAATGCCAAATAATTCCACAATAGTTTGAGTCTTGACATATGCCCTCCCTTCGAAGCGCTGGGCTCACAGTGCTACCTGAAAAAGAGAGACGCATTTTTTTGTTATGAAGTTGAACAATAAGTGTACCAATAATGCCGATAATAAATATAACAATTTGTTTAGTTTAGTTCCTAAGTTCTGGTAACTGTTGCATTGGCAATTACCAGATAACATAAACAGATGTGGGCACTTAAAAAAAAGGTCGGACCGAGCGTCGTACAATTCTCGTAATTTCCTAATACTATTTACGTCTAACACCCCCTTAAAATCTACTTAAAATTAAATATTGTATTATGCTAATTTTATTGCGTTGCTTTCCCCAAATCCACGAAAGGCCTTTAGTGCGAATTTACAGACATTGATTATGTGTACGCCCGGTATATTATCTTATACATTGTATTACTAATTATCTGAATTAGATTAGCTTATATTATTTCTCCGAGTTTGTGTATCTTAATAAACGTGCCTGTTCCTGGTTTTGGGTGTCGCATTACATTACAGCCTCTTGGGTTTTTCGTTTAGTTGTCTGTCAACTTCGTCCGTTGGTGTGCGTTTTCCGAGTTCTTGGTGGCCGTAGTGTTTTGTTTTTGAGTTATATCTTTTTCTTGTGTTTTTGGACTATCCATTTAATACATGTAAGTAGTATACTATTTCCTTTTTTTTTTTTTTTTTTTTAATTAAAACTTTAACTTTTTTTTTTTTAGCATGTCTTCGTCCACTACCACCCGTGTGGAGTCGCCGGCTCTCGTGGAGTTGGCCCGATTGTTGGGCGTACTGTCTCCGGCTGAGTTCGTCGAGGCGACGCGCCTCTTCCAGGAGTTTTCCGAGGCGTCGGCCCGGGAGAGTGCTTTCCCGGTGTTAATCGCCGAAGCCGATGTTTCGGCATCCTGCGCGGTTTTGGACGTCCCGACGCCTTCTGTTGCGTCTAGTGCTGCCGTTGCTCCAGTTCCCCGGATTTATCGGACGGAGCTCGACTGGGTGCCATTCGTTCCACCAGTCGAGGAAGTGGTCGTCCTACCAACCAAGGACGAGGATGTTTTGTTGTCCGAGGAGGCAGAAACCCTGCCGACCGCAGAGGGCGATATTCCGCCGGAGATGCCCGACCTTTCTGTGGGCGCTTCTTCGGCATTACCGACGGTGGTGGAGGGTGACGATGATGATGCGGCCCTACTGTGCGCTCCCTTGGTATTGCCGACGATGGTGGAGGGCGGCGACGGTGATGCAGCCCTATTGGAGATGTCCGGCCTTTCCCTGGGCGCTTCCTCGGCGTTGGGAGGGTGACGACGATGATGCGGCCTTATTGGAGATGCCCGACCTTTCCCTCGGTGCTTCGGGTACCGATCTCCTCCCTTATCGGGTTCGTGCGCGCTAAGACGCGCAGGGACGACCCGGACGGCGCCTAATGCTGGTCTCCGAGAGTGGTGCTCCGGTGACTCCTAGCCTTGGTTCGCTGGCTGTGACCCGTGTGCCGACAGTGATTCCATCGTCGGTGAGGGCCACCTAATCCGGGCTCCAGGACCGGATCAGTCCAGATGTGTGCTGGGATTGCGGCCAGTTTGGCCATTTGAGGCGGGATTGCCCGAATGAGCGCCTCCCGTTTTGTTCGCGGTGTGGTTTTTGCGGGAGGTCGTGGCGGCAATGTATGTGCCCGGGGGCCGTACAAAACCGTCGGCGTGGGGGTCGCCCCCAGTCGAGTGGACCTCCCTTGTCATTACCGGAGTTTTTTGATCGGCCCATGGATCGATGTTTTCGATGCGGCCGGCTATCCTGTTGGCGTTCGGCCTGCGATGGTTATCCCGTCGCCTTTTGCTCCAGGTGTGGGAAGGTCGGCATTCTGAGCCGAAATTGTCCGTGTCCGCCGTTACTCGAGAGGAGTCGGCGATGATTCGTTACTCTGTTGATGCGATGATTAATAAATCATTTATATAAGTGAGTGTCGTTTAATTTATATTAACCCTATTCTCTAGTACCCTAACATTCTAACCTGACAATTAATTTACCTATTAAAACTAATCCTTTATTAAAACTAATTAAATAACCCTTATTGAACATAAATCTGCTAGTACTGCTAAAACTAGCCTAATAAAACTAACCTAACCATTACATTTTCCCTTTATTAACCTAAAACTACCCCTCTTTTCACATCCCCTTATTATTTTAATTTGTCTGCGAGTCCGTTTTTTGTTGATGCCATGTCCCGAATATAAAATTTACTTATTAGTACTATGATTCTCTGTTTACTTTCTTTTATACAATTAAATTTCATTTTCTCTTTAAAAACTCTTAAATTCTCTATCCTGCGCGCTTACGGTCGCGTCCAAGGTCTGGTTTCACATCACCCATCTATTACTTATCTGCTTATGTAATAGACCGGTGACGAATACCTTCCCCTAGATTTTGTCCGTCTGACGTGGGCACCCGTTTACCCCCCGGGCACCTGTAGGGCAAACGTTGATTGGTACCTAGGTTAGAGAGACGCTACTCTCGTGTAGCGTCACCCTAACTGATTGTCCTTGGGACAGGGACTCCAGATCTCTTCTGTTCATGTCTATTTCCATTGGTCTTCTTTCTTCTTCTTCGCTACCGGGTGGTCTCCGATGTTCCACTCTCTTGGCTGTTTTTGCGTGTGCCCTTGATTGGACAATGCGCCACACAATTCGGACCACGAAATACAATACGAATATGGCCAGTCCTGTTGCTATGCTGGCCAATAATGCTTCGTTGTGCAAAGTGTTGGCTTCTTCTCCTTCTTTTCCATTTACTCCTGGCGCTGCGGCTACGACCATTCTTACTGGGTTTCGGCGGAAGACTACGTACGCTACCACTATCGACAGTAGCGCCATCCACGTCAGCATCATGGAGTCGCTGTGGTGGCTATACATTTCTCCATATATGGGGTACTTCCTCGGCATTGATTGGATGGCTTCTTGGATGTCCTTCAGATTTTCTTTCTGGCTGGTGAGGTTCAAGTGGGAAACTTCGAGCGTCCAGTTGGTAATGAGGCACTCCGAAAAGTTGGTGTATATCTGGTTATGGGCTGTGTCCACGGGACGGATCTTCAGTGATTTTAATTTGGACCACATCGCGGGCAGGATGTGCGTTGCATATGCGTCCAGGTTGATGTCGCTCCTGCATAGAAATCGTTTTGGTATAAGCACATCGTTCCCCACTACCAGTTCGCAGTCGCATGGTAAGTTGACCTTAACTGCACCCATATTTCCGTGGCTTTTGAAAATTTGGGTTTGGTTCCGGCCGCACTTTGTCATTGCTCTTTCTCCTCCATTGGTTATAACGTATTCCCCTTCTAGAGTCTCCACGATGGACATTACTTTGGATGCATGGCAAGACATGTGACAGTGGTTACTTAGTTCTTCCACTGTTGACCCCAGAAATAGTTTTCTTGCACACATTGGTCCATGGATGGAATCGCTTGAGAATCGAGGAAGATAGCAAAGTTTGTCGTGGTATGGGCGACATTGATGTAGAGCCGCCCCTGCGATGGTCCTGATGTTTCCTCCTTCTGTTAATGCCAAGTACAGGCTTTCGTGTGGGATGCGGCATATTTGGTTATGCCATGCGAACGGGATGGTTACCAGTTCGAACAGTTTCCAGTGTTGGAGTCTTTGGGTGATAGGGACTCGGATATGGATGGTTAGCAGTTCCTCCGTATATGCACAGTCACACAGAGGGAGTTGGTAGTACCTGCTGATGTCTTCAATTGGAATGGCTAATCCTTGATTGGCGTCCTTCAATTGTTTCTTCAGTCTGGTGAGGTCTTCCATCAGCACATTCTGTTTTAGTACTCCCACAGGAATCTGGTGTTGATTGCATGACATTCGGATTTCATTCCGCCGGACTACCCTGAAGGTTGAGATGATCTTCTTCAGGTTTGCATAGTTGTCGTAGTATGCTTTCATTACTTGGGCCTTTTCCTTGACTTGTTCGACTTTTGGGTCTTGGGCCAACTTTACTGCAAATCCCTCGATGGTGTGAATAGTCCGCTCCATGTTGTGTAGGATCCCGGCTGACTTCGTAGTGTACTCTTGGAATTTCTGAGACGTCTCCCCTATGTTGGTGATGGTTTCCGACAACCCTTTGTGTAGCCTTGTGACTTCTGCTTCTAATTCTTCTTCCCCCATGTGTAGTTTGTCTAATTTGTGCTGGGTTGCTACTCCGCAGCACCATGAAAGCCCGTCCCCAATGAAATCCAAGGCTCTCTTGCTTCTTCGGTTTCCTCCCCACTTTCTTGTGTTTATTTCCACGCCCCAATTATTTAGTTCTTCATCGTAGTCTTCTTCAAATGTGCTCGCCAAAAGGTCTATTTGGGCGAGCAGTTGACAGTCCGTCCTGTCGTTATCGTCTTTGCACTCGGGTAGTTTTAGTGTGTTTTTATCTTCTTTCACTTTGGTTAGCCTCTTTGTCACCCAACCTCTTGTATAGACCAGGGGGATAGTGGCCTCGTACCCGATGGTTTGGGCTAGTGGCCTCCAGAAGGCTCCGGCAGTCACTTCCACTGGATGGTCCTGACCACCCTGGGCGTTCGTGATCATCACACCCCAGAATCTGTGAATCAAGAAAGGTTAACTATTTGATGTTCACTTTTTTTTTTCTTAAACACTATTATTTGTTACATATCCCTAAATTACTGTTTTAAATCTATTTCTTATTGTCTCCTTATCTAATTGTTTGTGTTAATGGTCCCTGACTATTTTCTTCGCACTCCCGAGTTCAACACTGTCATCTTTGCAACCCGGGCTAATCTGGGCTGTCCATGGGTCGTTGTAGCGTAGTATGCGGTTGACATGGACTACATCCTTCTTGGATTTCGGTGTGGGACCCTTCTGAATCTCGTAATTCACATCACTTAGTTTTTTGGTGATGTAATAAGGCCCGAACCAACGTAACAAAAGTTTTTCACTGCGTCCCACTTTCCGCACTGGAGTGAAAACTTTCAGTTTATCACCGATTGCGAATTCGATATGTCTATGCCGGTCGTCGTAGCGATCCCGATCATACTCTTGTCTCTTCTCGATTTCTTCTACAGCCAGAGCTCTTGCTGCGAGGGCTCTTTCCCTAATTGTATTCGAGTCCGTATCCGGGCTGGGTTGTGTTAGATTTGCTTCCGTGGGTAGTACTGCTTCCCGTCCATACACCAGCATGAACGGCGACACCTTCGTGCTGTCTTGCTTTGCGGAATTGTAAGCGAACGTCACGTGTGGTAAATGTTCGTCCCAATCCGTCTGTTCGGTATTGGTGTACATACTTAGCATGTTGGCCAGTGTCTTATTCAACCGCTCGGTTAATCCATTGCAACAAGGGTGATAGGCCGTTGTGAATGTACTCACCGTCCCCATTGTCTTTAGTAGCTCGGTCACTAATTCTGACTGAAATGTTCTTGCGCGGTCACTTAGCAAGTATCGCGGTGCCCCGTGGCGTGCGATTATGTTTTCCAGTATAAACTTCGCTACTGGTCCGGCTTTCCCACTGGGTAAGGCTGCTGTCTCCGCCCAACGAGTGGCGTAGTCGGTGGCGACGATGATCATCGTCTTTCCGTTCTTACTTCTCCTAAATGGTCCCAAGAGGTCGATTCCCACTTTGTCGAACGGTGTCGACACTGGAATTGGCTGTAGTAGTCCTTGTGGTTTTCGATGGTGTTCTCCTTTTCTGGCTTGGCAGTCCGGGCACCCCTTGACAAATTTTTCTACGTCCTTTTGCAGTCCTCTCCAGAAGAACCTATTTTTCACTTTGTCAAGTGTTTTGGTGATACCTAAATGGCCAGCCAGTGGTTCACTGTGGTGGCTAAACAAAATTTCACCTACAAGGAGTCTTGGTACAACCAGTAGATTGTCATTGCCGATCAAGCTAGCATTTTTTTTGTATAACACCCCGTCTAACATACAGAAGTTTTTTGCATACCGTCGCGACGCTATTGACCCTTTTGATGAGTCTTGCATGATTTCTATTAGTTCCTTCAACTCCGGGTCTCTTCTTTGTTGTTCGCCTAAGTCGTGTTGGTCGAATAGGTATGTATGCAGTTCATTTGCTTCGTCTTCGTCTTTGACGTCCGCTGTCTTTGTCGGATATCGGGAGAGGCAATCTGCATCCTTGTGCGCTACACCACTTTTGTGTACGATTGTGTGGTCAAATTCTGATAATTTGATTGCCCATCTAGCTAATTGTCCTGTAGGGTCCTTTACCGTCTTGAGCCAACAAAGAGCGTGATGGTCTGTTACGATCTTTACGTGTCTGCCTTAGATGAGGTGCCGTAAATATCCGAGACACCAAATTACAGTTAATCCTTCCAGCTCTGTAATCGTGTAGTTTTGTTCAGCCTTTGTAAGACTTCTGCTTACGTATGCGATGGGGTGTGCCTTTTTGTCGTCTCTTTCTTGGAGGAGGACGGCTCCGATTCCGTAGGTGCATGCGTCAACCCTCATTTCGCATCCTATGTTGGGATTAAAATAATTCAATACTGGGGCGGTTGTTGGTTTCCTCTTAAGGTCTTCGAATGCCTGTTCTTGTTGTGGCCCCCAGTTAAACGCCGATGCTTCTTTTGTGGACTCGTATAGTGGCCTGGCTATAGCGGAATAGTTTTCGATGAATTTCCGGTAGTAATTACACATCCCTAGGAAACTTTGTACGTCTTTAATTTTTCGCGGGAGGGGGAAGTCTTGGATACCGGCTACTTTCTCATTGTCCACCCTTATACCGTTTTTTCCAACTATAAAGCCTAAGAGTTTCACTTCCTCTTCTAGGTATACACACTTACTAGGTTTACGGGTTAGGCCGGCGCTACGCAGTCTTTTGAAAACCTTTTCCAATTTCGCTAGGTATTCTTCAACATTCTCTGAAAATATTACTATATCGTCCAGGTATATCAACACTTCACTCCACTTCATCCCTTGGAAGACAGTGTCGGCCAAGTGTTGGAATGTCGCCGGCGCGTTGCATAGTCCAAATGGTAGTACGTTGAATTCGTACAATCCGTGTCCTTGTGCTATAAACGCAGTAAGTTCTTTATTCTCCTCCTTTACGTTTACTTGCCAGTACCCACTGAACAGGTCGAGTGTAGTAAAATACCTAGAGTCGCCTAAGTATGTCATTAGGTCGTCGATGTTTGGTAGTGGGTACGTTGATTTTTTCGTTACGCTATTTAATTTTCTGTAGTCCACGCAGAACCTCATTGTCCCGTCCTTTTTCTTGGCTAAGACTACTGGGCTCGCCCAAGGCGAATGACTGTTTCGGATGATTCCGTTTTTTAGCATTTCGTTAATTTGTCCGTCAATGATTGACCTCTCTTTGTGGGACACTCTGTATGGTTTGCTTCTGATGGGGTCTGCACCTTGGACGTCAATTTTGTGCTCGCACCACCCGGTACTGCCCATTGTGTTTGTGGTTTTAGAAAATACGTCGGAGAATTCCTCCAGCAGTACTTGTAATTTTTTTCTTTGCTGAATTGGAATTCTTGGGTTTATTTTGTGGTCGTCCGCCGTGATTTTTTCTTCTGTTTCCTCGACATATAGCATTATTCCTACGTCGACGGTTCCTTCGGCTTCGTATAGCCATCCCATCGTTGTATCCTTGAATATTCGCTTTGTCGAGTGCCCTCGGTTTTCTATCACAATTTCAATCCCTGCACCCATCATTCTTGGCTTTGACTTAAGGGCTAATCCGTGTTTCGTTATGAAGGGTTCGGCTGCTTGGAAGTCGTAGTTGTCCAGCGTCGTGATAGATAACCCCGTTTGTCCCCGCATGGCTAGATTCATTGTTATTTCACGTTTTGGGATCAGCTTGTAGTCGGTCGCCGCGCCTAATTTCATTCCTTCCGGCGCCCTCTTGAGATTTTCTACTGTTAGTGCGCTGCCTTCACTGGTATCCTTGCCAATCGGTAGCTTAATCCTTTTTCCATTGTTTGTTAGTTCGATTTCATTGTTGGAGAAGTCTACCACAGCGTCGTATGCTTTGAGAAAATCTACTCCTAGGATCGCGTCTTTTGGCAATTGTTCGATGACCAACATTTCGTGGCTGCAACGAAATGGTCCGATACTAATCTCTACTTTTGTTTTCGCTACGGCGACAACTCTGTACCCCCCTGCAGTTGTTAATACCTCCGTAGAGGGTATTAGTGTTAAATCTTTCGCGAGTTCCCTTTTTATTATACTTGCTGTGGATCCTGTGTCTAGTACGAGTTCTACTCCTTGGCAATTGTCTTGTATTTTGCCTTGGACTGTCAGGATCCTCCTATATGCCCCCACTGTTTCTTTTTCTGTGTGGAGGACGACATTCGGGTCGTTTAATGTCGTCCGCCCCCGTTTGGGTTCGGCGATTCTCGATCACCAAACGACACTCTGCGTTCTCTGTTCTGAGGTGGTTCTCTACACATTGATGCGATGTGGCCCGGTCGATTGCAATTGTAACACTTCGGCCTACCATCGGTGGTACGTGTGTTAGGTAGTTGCTGTTGGTTCGTTTCTCTATAACGAACATCTTGGGAGTTTGGTCTTCCTCTATACCCTTCGTTGTTGAAGCTTCTTCCCCTGTTGTAACTTCCACGGTAGTTCATTGATTCGTTCCCATTACCATATCCGTTTGTACGCGAAAAAGAGTTTCCACTATTATTTTGGCGGTAATTACCTCTGTAATTGTTGCCTCGATAGCCCGTTCCGAAGTCCCGGTAATTAGTACGTAGATTTGATCCTTGTGGGTAGTTATTCTGTGGATATCGACTGCTCCTTTCTTGCTGTCTAGGGTAGACTGTCTGGTCGTACCGACTTAGCCCCCTAGCAGAATCTTCCAATTGACTATCTGCTTCTGTATCGTTCCACTCGTTTAGTTTAAATGCCAAGCTTTTTATTTTGTCCCTCGTCATCGTTTCGTCCTTGTGCAGTCTGTACGCGCGGCGTATCGCTGGTTGCAGTTTGCAGTCCATTTTCGAAGAATTGTCCGAAGTTTTTGTCGGACATTCTTGGATCGGCTTCATGTGCTAAGGCTTTCAGCTCGTAGTAGTAGGCTTTTACTCCTTCCCATGGGTGTTGTCTACGACTAGTAAATCTAAACATAGCGTTATTTATTTCGTCTGCGCCTCCGAATTCTTGTATAAAGTCGTCACTTATGTCGCTCCAAATTTTGGAGTAATTTTCGTGTCTAGTCTTGTAGTCCTTGTACCAAGTGTTTGCAACGCGGTCCAAAAATGTTCCAAAGTATAACATTTTGTAATTGTCATCCCATCCGTTCGCCGCCGCGCACCTATCATATTGGCGTATGAATGATAGCGGATTGGTTGATGATGGATTGAATAATTTAGGCGCAATGAATTCTGGAACTGATGGTGTTCGTGCTGCTGCGTTACTGTCCCCTAGCGTTATGTCTGCCATGTCTTCTCTTCTGGTTTTGTCCTGCGGTTCTAGGTCGGCTATTCTATCTGCTTCTTCTTTTCGTAATTTTTCAATTTTTCTCTTTTCTTTTTCTGCTTCCTTACCCGCGCTATGTCTAGCTATTTCTTCGTCCTTCTCCTCGTCGATGGTATCCCTTCTCCGTCTTTCTTCTTGCTCTTTCCGTAGTGCTTCACTTGCTGCTAATTTTCGTTTTTCTTCTTCTTTTCGTTGTAGCGTTTCCTTCGACGCCTTTTCTGCTGCCTCCTTTTCCAATTTCCTTCTATTTCTTCGCTCTCTTGCAATTTTCTCTAATTCATCTGCTTCTGTTTGTAGTTGTTCGGCTTTACGCCTCTCTTCTTCTTCAAATTCCTTTGCTTCTTGTTCTCGTTTGTCTTTCGTGGCCTTCTCCAAGGCTGCCCTTCGCTCTCGTTCTTCTTTTTCCTTTTGTTCGCTCAACATGGAGCACGCGTTACCTTCGTCTTTGTATTCTGTAGTCGTGTCTCCTACAGGTCTTACCACCACTTGCACACTCTGTTTTGCTCTTGGCGCGGCCTTGATTTGGCTTAGGTCTGGTAAGCCCGTCGTGGGTCTGCTTGTAACCCGGTCACCTTTTCCTGTTTCTTCCGGTACGTATGTTGAGCTTCTTGCTACGGGGTTACCAACCGCTTCTCCTAATTTCTTAGATTGTAGTCTCGTGTGAGGTTTGTCTGCGTTTGACATACTGCATGTCGACGAGTTTTGGTGTTATACCGTTTTTTAATTGAATGATGCCCTTGTTACGTTTTGTATGACTTCTTGACTCAATTTTGTACGTAATATGACTTTGTATGTTGATTAATTGATTAGAATTACAAAAATAACATGGACTTAACTCTTACATGTTTATTGCTCTAAAGCTAGGACCAGAGAGCGCGAATCTCTCTTTTCAACCTTCATTCTTTCCCTTCTCCTCGACTGTCTGTCGGTAACATCAAAATCCTTACAAACTAAACATTAATACAGCTTAACCTAAAGATGGCGTTACCATATATATCTACATGCAACCAACCATACAAAACAAGCCGGCCGCCTTGAAATAATATTTCAAAGTAAATTTTCTTACAAAGAATGCGATTATGGCTTTGATAAGAAATACAACCCTAAAGTTACATGTATAACAATAAATTAAAGTCTTATTAACAAGTTTTTTCTTCAGTCTCATGCGAAATCACGTCACGGACACTATCACTGTCACTCTCACTTAACAAAGGTATGAGACTGACCACTGGTCTAGTTGTTGTTCCAGCTCCTATCTTCAAAGTCACCACTCTTGTAGTACCATCGGACCCGGGATGTAAACTTTGAACGATACCCATTTTCCACAATAATGTAGGATTATTTGAGTCCTTAATCAAGACTACCGAACCGGGTTTGAGGATTTCTTCCTTGGCACTTTTCCATTTGATTCGAGTTTGCAATATATTTAAATAGTCTCTGGACCATGATTTCCAAAATTGCTGATGGATTTGCTGCATCAGCTGATAGCGATTAAGGCGATTTTGCTTGATTTCCTCATAGCAAGGTTCAGGAATAGTAAATAGAGAATCACCAACTAGGAAGTGTGCTGGGGTTAGGTATGGAAGATCGCAGGGAGTGGGAGAGATGGAAATTAAAGGTCGGGAGTTAAGTACTGCCTCAATTTGGCAAAATACTGTGTTTAATTCTTCGAATGTAAATACATGATTATTTGTGATTTTGTACAAATGTCTTTTAGCAGATTTCACTGCAGCCTCCCAGAGCCCTCCGAAATGAGGCGCCCTGGCTGGACTAAATTTCCAAACTATTTGCTTATTGGCTAAAAACTTGCTAATTTTGTCCTGTGAATCTGACTCTCCCAAAAACTCGTACCACTGCTTTAATTGATTTGACGAACCGACAAAGTTCGTCCCATTATCGGAATGGATTTCTGCACAATATCCCCGACGCGCCAAGAACCGCTTTAAACACGAAATAAACGACTCAGTCGACAGACTACCGACCAATTCCAAATGAACGGCTCTGGTGGCAAAACAAACAAAGATACACAGGTACGCTTTCATAGTTTTTTGACCGCGACCTAAGCTTGCTCTTACTGTGAATGGACCAGCAAAATCCGTACCACTTACGGCAAACACACGAGATGGCGTCAAACGTTCTTTTGGCAAATCCGCCATTTGAGGCTGAATTGGCCTGGAATTAAATCTTTTACAAATCGTACATGATCTAGTGACCTTGGAAACTGCTTGTTTTCCCGATATTATCCAATATTGTTGTCGAATAATATTCAAAGTCGAATGAGGTCCGGCATGCAATTGCTCAAAATGAAAATGCCTTATAATTAGGGTAGTAAAATGATGATTTTTTGGTAAAATTATAGGAAATTTTGCATTATATGGCATATTACTGTGGCGAATGCGACCGCCAACGCGCATTATACCGAGATCATCCAAAAAAGGATTCAGTGGTCTTAAGCTGCTATTTGAAGAATCTGCCAGCTTGAATTAATTTTATTTCATTAAAAAAGCTGCTACTTTGCGTTTCTTTGATTAAAACCATCGTGGCTTTAGTAATTTCCTCAACACTAAGAGGTCCTGTTATTTTGTTTATTTTTCCTTTTGAAATGTTATTTATAAACCGCATGCAAAAGGCAGTAACGCTACGGAGTTTTGTGAATGAAGAAAATCTTTGAACGATTTGTTCTATAAATAGATTTTTAGTATTTGCAGGCATTGCAAAAATCTTTGTCTGTTTGAGTTCGCTAATGTCTAGAGAATGAACTTCCGATTTTCTTGGCCATGCATTCATGTCGAATTGTAGCCACTGAGGGCCATGCCACCACATCTCTGAGGAACCTAATTTTTCAACTGAACTCCCGCGGCTTAATATATCAGCTGGATTGTCGCTTGAGCTGACATGATTCCATGACGCACTTGCTGAGTTTGTTATTATATATGAAACGCGATGACTTACAAATTGCTTTAATTCGCGGGGATGTTTTTTGAGCCAAGCTAACACGATGGTACTATCAGTCCAATAAAATTCTTGATCAATTTGAATGTTTATGATTTTTTTAACTTTATTCGCTAGTTTTGTTGCCAAATAACCTGCCATCAATTCCAGCCTAGGGATGGTAACTGTTTTTAAAGGCGATACACGACTTTTTGCGCATAACAAGTTTATTTCGATTTGATTTGAGTTATTGAAAGATTTTAAATAAATACAAGAACCGTAAGCCAACTCACTGGCATCACAAAAAACGTGCATCTCAATTCTGTCCGGCTGTGCACAAAGCACCTGACGAGCAATACTGAGTGTTTTAATTGATTGCAAGTCTGATTGATAAGCTAACCACATAGATTTTAATTCGCATGGTATTGATTCGTCCCATGACAAGTTACACTGCCATAGTTTTTGGAGAATGATTTTTGACTTTACAACCACGGGGCTAACTAAACCCAGAGGATCAAACAGAGAGCTAATAGTAGATAAGATGGTTCTTTTGGTTATCACGCTTGTGTTACATGACTTGAGCTCAAATGGAAATTGAAACCTGTCCTTGATGGGATTCCATTCTAGACCTAAGGTTTTTTGAAATTGCGAATTGTCATTAAACTTAACTTTATTGGACGCTGAAGTCACGTTCTTTAATAAATTAGAATGATTAGATGTCCATTTTCGTAGGACCAAACCGTATTTTAATAGTATCATATTTGTTTCCGAAATCACCGTTTCTGCCTTTTCCATCGTGTCACAGCTAACGATAAAATCATCGACATAAAAAGAATTTTGAATGTACTGGCTCGTAATAGGATGTTTATCCGAATTTTCTAATGCGATTTGCTTAAGGCAGCGAGTGGCAAGATATGACGCAGATTTGGTTCCATAACTGATGGTATTTAAT
Organism: Cryptophagus acutangulus; assembly: GCA_963556235.1. Lineage (NCBI taxonomy): Eukaryota > Metazoa > Arthropoda > Insecta > Coleoptera > Cryptophagidae > Cryptophagus > Cryptophagus acutangulus. Next base: position 26,076 of record CAUVYR010000099.1, on the reverse strand, counting down.
TGAAAAGTTTGTAATTCTTTCTCTGGATTGGATCTCCATAAAACGTTTTGATATATGCGATCATCCTTATGCACCCAAATCTGCCTGTACATTTTTTCGCAATCGCTAGTAAATGCGTATGCATGCAAACGAAATCTTAATATGATTGAGAATAAATCTGACTGTATTACCGGTCCGCAAAGTTGTGCATCATTTACGGAGATGCCAGAAGTTGTTTTACAACTGGCATCGAATACAACGCGAATTTGAGTAGTTTCACTCTCAGGGCGAATTACTACGTGCTGAGGAATAAAACAAGCATTTTTGATATGATGTGCTGTGAGTTGCACGTCAGACATATGATTTAACTTTAAATACTCACACATGAATTCTGAATATTTTTTGTATAGATTCGAATCTTTAAGCAATCGTTTTTCAAGAAGCGTAAATCTACTTTTTGCAATGTCATATGATTCGCCAAGCTGTTTTTGCTTTTCGTTAAAGGGTATTCGCACCACGAACCGACCGTCATTTGTTCTAGTAGTACGTTTTTTAAAATGATTTTCGCATATAAGTTCTTCCTGAGTTAATCCAGGCGCTTCGTTTATTTCCTCAGTTTCCCAGAATGCTTTTAACTGAGTTTGAATTTCGCTACTAGTTATGGCATGCATGCAACTTACGTTTTCCTTTTGGACTTGAATATTTATTGGACCCGAAATTATCCATCCGAAACGCGTTTTTTGTAACGTGGGTGAACGTTTGCCCAATGAAATTTGACCGATACATAGCAATGACCAGAACAAATCGACTCCGATCAACAGATCTATGTCGCGTGGCTCATCAAACTTGGGATCAGCAAGTCTAATGTTATTAGGGATTGTTATTTGCGATTTATTGATTTTAAATGGGGGTGTCACGCTCGATATTGTTTGCAATATAAAACAAGAAATACTAGAATTGTATGAGTTGCATTTTGAATAAATTTGAACTGTTGCCGTTCCCACCGATTTGGTACTAACCTCGCTAATTTTTGTAATGCGCATGTCTGTAGCTTTTGCTTTAAAACCTAACTCTTGAATAAGATCAGCGCGAATGAAATGTGATTGTGATCCCGAATCTAATAAGATTCTAATTTCTCTCTTGTTTCCGTATTTATCAAGAATGTCTACTAAAGCTGTTGGTAAAAGAGTGGGCATTGATGATGTTAATGAACTGGTTAAATTAGAAGTACTTGCTTGTGCATCATTGTTAGACGCAGAAGCATCTGCCTTTGCTTCGAATTTTGATTGAGTTTCGGTAAGATGCAAAAGAGTAATATGAAGTTGATCGCATTTGCGGCATTTTGAAGTTCTACACTCTTTAGTTCTATGATTTGCGCGGAAACAATTTTTGCACAAGTTCAACTTAGTGACTTCTTTAATTCTAGAAGCTATCGACATATTAAGAAATTTTGAACATTTAAATAATGGATGATTTTCCCTGCAAACCTTGCATTCGAATGTGTATGCAGCTACAACCGATCGTGATTTTTCGCGGATCTGATTTGAACTTTGAGGATAACTATGCTTTATATTTGATTGTAAATTTTCGAGAACATGACATTTTCGTGTAAGAAAGCTTAACATTTCCTGAAACGAAAGACGATTACTCATTTCTGTTTTGTATTTTTCCCACTCACGTTTTGTCTGCGCGTCTAATTTTACGCGAATAATGTTGATTAATACCGAATCCCAAGCTTCAGTAGGCTCACCTAGAGCTTTGAGTGCCCTAAGGTTTGTATTTAAAATATCAATGAGCGCTTGTAATTGCACATGTGATTCTTTTGTTATGGTTTCGATGTTAATAATGCGTTGAATATGATTATCAATTAATCGCGACTTATCTTCGTATTTATCTTTTAATAGGTTCCAAGCAATCGAATAATTTATTGACGAAAGCTCGAGCGATTGTAATAAGTCTGATGCTTCGCTTGTAAGAGACGCTTTAAGATATTGCAGCTTTTCAATGTCACTTAGATCACCGCGATTGTGTATAATTGCTGAGAACATATCACGAAAGTTTAGCCACTGGTCAGTGTTTCCCGTAAACGTTGGTAAAGTTAACCGAGGCAGCTTGATTTTGTTTAAATTAGCTTGATTATTGCTATTATTAAAATTATTGTTATTATTGCCATTGTTAGAATTGATTTGATTATTGCTTGATGTAGGCTCATCGCCGCTCAAATTTAATTGATCGATGTCTGCCACTGAATCGTCCGCTACTGATTCAGCGACAGATTGGCTGTCAGATGTTTCATCGCCCAAAGTTGTGTAATACGTGACCACTTCAAAATATCTAACCTCAAACTGGTCGCGAATTCGTTCGCTTTCCTCGCCCGTACCTTCAATCTCTTCGATTTGAGACTGAACGTTATCGAATTCGTCAAGCCAATCTTTCATGCTTTCTAGCTTTGTCTTAGCCTCGCTCACAATTGACGAAGTTATATTTGTTAATTGCTTTACCGCGCGTGTATGATTCTGATATCGTGTTAACTTTCGCTTCAAATTTGCACGTTTAATTTTTAATTCCGATAATTCGGCCATGTTTATGCGATTAATGAAATGAATTGATCAAATAATGTCTCAATTAGCGTGTATTTAGCCTTGATTTGTATAATTTACAATTTGTTAATATACGATTAATTTGTACAGTGTACGATTCGAATAATCAAACACAATATTCTTGTATGGAAATAAAGGGAAAGGATTACCTGGATGTTGTTTTCTTGCCTTGATTTGTCTATCGCTTTGGATCCCCCAGGTAGCACCTAACATTGGCTAAACAACGATCTAATATTGGACCAACATTTAAAAATTGGTTCAATATAGACAACTGTTGGATAACGTTGTATGTATATTGACAAATAATATAATATTTATATTGGAGTATAACCACTATTAAATATTGACCCTATACTTCCAATATTAGTTCAATATTGCAAATTCCTCAAAAATCAAACACTGAATATGCACGTTGTGTGCATATTTAAAAAGAATCTATTATTAATATTTTTGTACAATATTTATTAAATATTGAGCTAATATTTGCAATATTAGTTCAATATTGCAAACTCTTCAAAAATCAAGCACCGGGTAAGCACGTTGAATGCACATTTACAAATAATATAATATTTATATTGGAGTATAACCACTATTAAATATTGACCCTATACTTCCAATATTAGTTCAATATTGCAAATTCCTCAAAAATCAAACACTAAATATGCACGTTGTGTACATATTTAAAAAGAATCTATTATTAATATTTTTGTACAATATTTATTAAATATTGAGCTAATATTTGCAATATTAGTTCAATATTGCAAATTCTTCAAAAATCAAGCACCGGGTAAGCACGTTGAATGCACATTTACAAATAATATAATATTTATATTGGAGTATAACCACTATTAAATATTGACCCTATACTTCCAATATTAGTTCAATATTGCAAATTCCTCAAAAATCAAACACTGAATATGCACGTTGTGTGCATATTTAAAAAGAATCTATTATTAATATTTTTGTACAATATTTATTAAATATTGAGCTAATATTTGCAATATTAGTTCAATATTGCAAACTCTTCAAAAATCAAGCACCGGGTAAGCACGTTGAATGCACATTTACAAATAATATAATATTTATATTGGAGTATAACCACTATTAAATATTGACCCTATACTTCCAATATTAGTTCAATATTGCAAATTCCTCAAAAATCAAACACTAAATATGCACGTTGTGTACATATTTAAAAAGAATCTATTATTAATATTTTTGTACAATATTTATTAAATATTGAGCTAATATTTGCAATATTAGTTCAATATTGCAAATTCTTCAAAAATCAAGCACCGGGTAAGCACGTTGAATGCACATTTACAAATAATATAATATTTATATTGGAGTATAACCACTATTAAATATTGACCCTATACTTCCAATATTAGTTCAATATTGCAAATTCCTCAAAAATCAAACACTAAATATGCACGTTGTGTACATATTTAAAAAGAATCTATTATTAATATTTTTGTACAATATTTATTAAATATTGAGCTAATATTTGCAATATTAGTTCAATATTGCAAATTCTTCAAAAATCAAGCACCGGGTAAGCACGTTGAATGCACATTTACAAATAATATAATATTTATATTGGAGTATAAAACCACTATTAAATATTGACCCTATACTTCCAATATTAGTTCAATATTGCAAATTCCTCAAAAATCAAACACTAAATATGCACGTTGTGTACATATTCAAAAAGAATCTATTATTAATATTTTTGTACAATATTTATTAAATATTGAGCTAATATTTGCAATATTAGTTCATTATTGCAAATTCTTCAAAAATCAAGCACCGGGTAAGCACGTTGAATGCACATTTACAAATAATATAATATTTATATTGGAGTATAACCACTATTAAATATTGACCATATACTTCCAATATTAGTTCAATATTGCAAATTCCTCAAAAATCAAACACTAAATATGCACGTTGTGTACATATTTAAAAAGAATCTATTATTAATATTTTTGTACAATATTTATTAAATATTGAGCTAATATTTGCAATATTAGTTCATTATTGCAAATTCTTCAAAAATCAAGCACCGGGTAAGCACGTAGAATGCACATTTACAAATAATATAATATATATTTTGGAGTATAACCACTATTAAATATTGACCCTATACTTCCATATTAGTTCAATATTGCAAATTCCTCAAAAATCAAACACTGATACACAACGTGTATAGTTGTGTGCATATTTAAAAAGAATCTTTTAATACTATTTTTGTACAATACCTATTAATAATTGAGCCAATATTTCCAATATTAGTTTAATATTGCAAATTAAATTTTAAATCAAATTTGGTTATGGTTTGATTAATTATTTTATCAGTAAAGAGGTAAAATATATAGTTTTAAAATCATCACATATTTCAGCTATAAATATTTGGCTATATGCTATTTAAAAAAAAATCTATTTAAATTAATCAATAAAAACTAATGTTGAAACTATTATTGAATCTATACAAAATACAAGTACGGACTCATTTTTGTCAATTCCCTCTTTTGTACCCCTTCCCGTACTAGATGAAATCCCATGATCACTTCACGCAGTCACGCTTGAGTTTTGACGCCGGACGCCACGATATATCAGTGTTATTCTGTTGCATACAGTGAATGTTGTGCAACTTAACTACAGATTTTATTTGTAAGTAAAATATTATTTATTAATTTTTATTAAAAGAATTATTAACAGTAAACAATAATAATTATTGTACATAGCATTATTGTTAAGTCCATGTTACAGTTATAAATAAATATAAAAACACATTGGTTCAGCATTGACAGTATATATATGTACAAATTATCAATGTTGAACCAATGTTTAACTATTAATTTACTGTGCCAGTATTAGTTAACTATTGGTTCAACATTGGTTCAACATCAATATTATTAGATATATATTACAAATGTAAAAAAATGTATAATCAAATTTATTTCTTTCAGATTACTAGATTCAATAATCAACTAGTAACGTTTCGTCTTATAATTACTTTCGTCAATTTGTAAAAATTAAAAATGTAAGTATTACAGTATTTTAAGTGTTTCTTAATGTTTATTAAAAAACTTTTAATAACAGTTAACTATAATAATTATTTTACATAACATTATTGTTAAGTTAACGCAGAAATCATGTTATAGTTTTAAATAAATATAAAAACACACATTGCTTCAGCATTGATAATATGTAAAATTATATGTGTCGCACTCTGTACAAATAATTAAACAAGAAGTAAATTTGTTACAAATTAAATTATATCTTGTTAAATTAATTTTTATAAACGACAGATATAGTTTCAATTTTTAACTTTAAATACAATATCAATATGCTGGTACAATTTAAATTATTTTTTGTTGTTTTATTAGAATCTTTGAAGTAATTACTTAAAATAAAAAATGAAAAAAAGCAGGTCTCAAAAATCCATGTTTATTAGAAGAGAATTAGAACGAGAATACAGTTGCACTAATAATAAACAAGAAATTAGTATTTCGTTACATAGGTATGTTTATGACAATATACGTAAAAAATAAAAATATGATATATGTACGTATTTTTGGTTTGTAGGAACAAAAAATTAAAAACTAATTTTGAATTGCCAACTTGTTCAAATACCAATAATTTTATCTTAAATGAACTAAATACAATTGCTGAAAATAATGAGCTAGTTAATGCTGAAAACTTTTTTGTTGATTTTCCACCTGATTCAAGAAACGAAACAAATAATAACAGTGGTTCTAGTACAGATTTTGACTTTGAAAATTCAAACGCAGATTTTAATTTTACTAATGATGAAAACAGTGAGAATAGTGAACTTATTGAAAAACATGAACATAATAGTAATATCGATCAGTTCGGACAAACAAAATTAGATTTACATAAATCCTTAAAAGATTGGGCGTTAAAATCAAACATTAATCATAAACAATTAGATAATTTATTATTTGTATTAAAACCTTATCACCCAGAATTACCTTTATCTAGTAGAACTATTTTAAATACACCAAAAAAATGTAAAGATATTCAAATATTGCCTAATCAAGGAAGTTTTTATTATTTTTCAATTTTAAAAAACTTAAAAAACCAATTTGATTGTGGTGTTGAAGAAATAATGAAAAAAAATAAGCAAACTAATATATCATTAGTTTGTAATGTTGACGGAGTGCCAATCAGTAAAAGTACTAATGCTCAGTTTTGGCCAATCTTAGGATTGATAAATATTGAAAATTATAAAACGAACCCATTTGTAATTGCACTTTATTTAGGTAATAGTAAACCTAATTCTGTTGATACTTATTTTGAAGAGTTTATTTGCGAATTGAATCACTTGATAGAAAATGGTTTTGAATATAAAGGTATCAAATATGAAATAATTTTAAAAAGTTTTATTTGCGACGCACCCGCTCGAGCATTTATGAAATGTATAAAAGGCCATACAGGTTTTTATGGATGTGAAAAATGTTTTCAAAAAGGACAATATTTAAACCATAAATTAGTTTATTCTACATTAGAGCAAAACCAATTAAGAACAGATGAAAATTTTGCAAACAAAGTTCAAAAAGAGCATCATACTGGTACATCACCTTTAATAAATATTTTAAAATTTGGACTTATAAGCAACATTCCGCTAGATTATATGCATATGATATGTTTGGGGGTCACAAGAAGATTAATCAATTATTGGATTAAAGGATCTTCCAAATTTAAAGTATCTCCTAGATTTAGGACAATAATGTCGCAAAGATCTGAAGCTATGGCAAATACATTACCTTTAGAGTTTAATCGAAAACCTAGATCTTTTTTAGATATAGATAGATGGAAAGCAACAGAATTTCGTTTTTTCTTGCTGTATAGTGGTCCAATTATTTTAAAAAACTTAATACCGTTCGAATATTACGAACATTTTTTATTGTTACATGTCACTATGAGAATAATTGCAAATGGAAATTATAGCTTTAATAATAATGGAAAAAATGCTTTAATATTTATAAACAAATTTTGTAGAAAGTTTGAACAGTTGTACGGAATAGATGAAATAGTGTACAATGTTCATTCTACCAAACATCTTGTTGAAGAAATGGTAGCCTCAAACTTAAAGTTAGATAATATTAGTTGCTTTCCATTTGAAAACGCTTTAGGTGGCTTACTAAAATTAATAAGAGTTCCTAATAAGCCCTTACAGCAAATTATTCGTCGTCTAGAAGAAAAATCATACCCAACAGATAAATGTATAACAAAACATTTATCAATAAAAAAAAGATTAAAAATGGACAAAAACAATGGATATGTTGTTACTAATAACAATATAGTTGGAAAAATTGTTGAAATTGGTTTAACATCATTAAAAATCAAGCAATTTAACACAGTATCAGAATTTTATCAAAAACCACTTAGTTCATTTAATGTAAAATTTTTTAAAGTAGCCAATTTGGGAAATTACGTATTTAATATTCCAATAAACGAGATAATTTGCAAATGCTGGATTGCTCCTTTCGAAAATGAGATTTCAACAGCAGTTGGACTACTTCATTTTAATTGAAACAAATGTATTGTAAGTGAACAAATAATATACTACATCAACATTTAAGCTGCTTTTTTAAATAGTAAACAATTTTAAAGTAATTTTTGATTGTTTTTTAGCAAGTATCAGTTGTGTTTTACTTTATTACTAAAAGAAAACACATTTGAAATAAAGTAAAACATAACTAATTCATAATAAAAAGTAATCGAATAATACAGTAATGCTTAATCTATACTAATTTATTGAACATATCAAATTAAATATTTAAAAATTTTAAGAGTTTTACTATTCCTAAAATTTGAACTATTTCAAATTTTTCATATGCTATATGTGTGACTATATTTTTTAAATCGTATCAGTTAACAAATTCATCATATTCTAATAATGACTTTGTCAAATTTATTAGGAGTACTGGAAGCTGGGATATTGTAATATGGACAAAAGAACAATCATCTGATTTTGTGCCTTCATCTTGGGCTGTAAACAATGAAAAAACTTTATATGTGTATCCAAAAAAAATGAGCAGAACTAACTTAGTAAAACACATTGGAAACTGCGAAGCCCCAAAACACGAATATCAATATGACGAATTAGAAGCTACTTTTAAAAAACAAGTATTTACTCTCACTGATGCTGAAAATTATGCCGACAAAGCTACACTTACAAGCAGTGTTGAGTCAGACGCGGAAGAAGCAATACTTCCTGATGATTTAATTGATGAAGATCTTTTATCGCTCAGTACTCAAAATGATCTAACTCAGTTTGTACATAAAAGTAAACTTATTACAATTAGTAATAATAACTTATTACAAAGTAAACTAAATGCAATTTTAAAATCTGACATTTTATTTTTATGTGTTTTGACATTAACAGAACGCCTAATATCAACTCTGACACACCAATTTATTGATTTTCTATTAAAGCCCTTTTTTTATTTCGACACTACTTTTCGTGCTTTAATAGCTTAATTTAAGACGTAAAATAGATAATAGTTATTTGTATATCTAGGCTGCGAAATGACTGTTTAACGTCCGAGAGATATGTTTTTTAGCCGAGGCGTCAGCCGAGGCTTAAAAATCTGGAGGACGTTAAACACATTTCGCAGACGAGATATACACAACATTTTTTGTGCAACCGCATTACAAATATTAATAAATACGCAATAAATTTTTGGTAATTATGGTGTTTGGTTTTTTTATCGTATAATCTAGTTCCATAGTATGTTTTCGTAACTATGGAAACGGATCGGGAAAGAGAAAACGTAACTTGATTTTGAACAAACAAATGTTGCAATTATGTCATTTAAAAGTAAAATGGAGAGCGATAGTGATGTTTCTTGTACTCCTCCAGAATTAAAAGATATTGCAGCTTCTGCAATTAAAAATTTAGTGCCGGAGAAGTCTAAGAGACAATACCAAAAAACTTATGTTAGCCACCATGTCAAAATGACGTTTATTTTGCAGGACGCGAAATGACAGATGCAGTACGCGAAAAATTTTGGCGTCCGCTTCTAATGACAGCGGACACGAAATCGAATTTCGCGGTCGCTATGGAGTCTGTAATTACTAACATTTTAGAACGGTTGCACAAAAAATTATTTGTACAACTTTTTTTTGTCACTGATAATACTGTATACAATTATATATAAAATTAATCTAATTATTTTTTAAGCTTTATCGGAAGGGTTAGAAGAAGTACAAACAAGAGACAACAACCCTGAACATATTAATAAATATATGAATGCTTTTGCAAAAGATCTAAAAGAGATAAAATATGACATAAAAGAAATAAAACGTTGTATTTCTGAATTAAATATTAAACTTGATCTTCAACAAAACAAAGATAACATGGGATTTTTTCAAACAAGTTTAAAATTTAAACGTCCAGTAGAAAACGACACGGAATTACAAAATATTGAACAATCAATCACTGAAAAGGAAAACAGAAATGAACTCGTAAATATTAAGTTAGGCAGGTGCGTTAACTTTATTATATTTTGTTTTTGTTTTAGGTTAAAATTCTAGCTTTAACTGGAGGAGATTCTCCAAAACAAAATGTAAACTTTATTTTTAAAAAATTATTTTCCAAAAATTTAGCAATGCAGTTTTCATACATGGGTCGTCAAGGAAAAAAACCTTTCAATGCCCTTTCATTGTGTACTGTGGTTGTAGGTCAGTATACGAGTTTTAAACTATTTTTAATACTTAGTAAATTAATTAATTTTTTTAATTGCAGATGCTGTACAGTCGCGGTCAGAAAATTCCGCACGGTGTGTTTTTCGTTTGTAATTGTGGTTTTTAAACCACAGCCGCCTATTTTTCTATTTCTAATATGTCAGTTTAATTTAAAAACTAGCAGAGTTGTCAGTTTAATTCTTACTTTTAGAAAGTTTCATATGCCGTATCATACGTTAACCGAAGCTGAAAAAGGTTTTGCAATAGCAAAATTAGATGAAGGGTGGTCGTTGCAACGAGTAGCTGACGAAATTCAGTGCGGAAAAAGCACAATTTTTGATTTAAAACAAAAATTATTTTATTTGTTGTCTTGTTCGAATGTGATTCAATTTTGTTATTTTTATATCTAATTAAATTAATTAACCTAATAATTTTCATTAATGTTAAACTATAATATTATAAATAAAATTGTTAATTTTTTTATTTATTTTGTGTTTTTATAATTGAAAAATAAAGTGTACGCCACTGAATTTCTAAATATTTTTTAAAGTTCGATTTACTATAGGAAATTTTTTCAAAAACCTACCCACTTGATTAAAAATCGTGCGGAATTTTCTGGCCGCGACTGTACGTGTAAAATTTCCGGAAAGCACTGATGCAGATTTGCGTAAAATAATAAGTTTAGTACTTGCAACTTCAGGTGATAGAGATGGAGGTAGAAAAAGTCGAGTCAATGTTAGAAATACCACCAATAATGAAAACTCGAGTGAAAATTAATTAAGCTATAGATTATTTATTTTCAGATGTTTTATTTTATGTTATTAAGATGTTTAGCTGTTTTTTTACGTATATTTTAGAATGTAATATTTTGTTAATTTTTATAACAGTTTTATTTTTGAGTTTTTTTACAATAATATATAAAAATATATAAAAATTTATTTGATTTTATTTACCCTCAAAATATTTTTAGTAATGTTTTATTAATAAATATTATAAATTTAAAAACAATATATTCATATTATAATACAATATAATTCAATATTTTAGTTTAATATAATTTCAATTAAAATCTACATTATAAAAACAATAATTAAGTTAATTATTTATACAATATCAAAGTTTAATATAAAAACAATATTAAAGTTCAATAATTAAACAGTTTTGAAACAATAATAAAGTTTAATATTTATACAGTATTTAAAGTAGATTAAAGTTCAATATTTAGACAGTATTTAGACAATATTAAAAGTAAAAGAAAATTAATATTGAATTGCTGTATTGTATTATTAAAACAGATGTATGTAGTTTAAATATTTTTTTGCAATTTGCGATTAAAATGACATCTTTTTAGTTGCCACTTTTGATATTGAAACAGCCTTCTTTTTTTTATTCTTCTAAAAAAAGCGTGAAAAAAAGACTTTTTTTCACTCTTTTTCTACTTTTTTTCATTATTTTTACTTTTTTTCATTATTTTAAAAATTGCTAAAAGCGTGGCAGAAAGTTATAAAACCGCAATGTTTTATTTATTAACAATATTAATTGTACAATTAGTAAGATTATTTAACTGAACAAGAACATATAAGCCACATTTCCGTTAAATTTGAGTTAGCAAACACTTCTATTCGATTTGAATTATGTGAAGGAAGCTGTTTGATTTTTCGTTCCTAGGGGCGATTTCAATTGTTTTATCAATGTTTGCTCTAATTAATAACAAATTAAGCTTGAATCAAGCAACCGATTGTTATCTGATTATTAACTAATCTTTAATATTTTTATATTTTAATTAAAAATTGCAAAAAATAGTGTATACAACACGAGCAAAATTAGTTATTTTTTCACTTGTCGTATTGTCCAACTCGGCTGACGCCTCGTTGGACAAATTTACGACTTGTGAAAAAATAACTTACATTTTGCTACTTGTTGTATAAATAACTATTATAGAATGTTGTAAAAATATATAAAAAACATATAATAAAAACAATATTGTAATAACAGTTTTTAATAGAATTTGTGAAATATTGGATTAATATATTACTCCAATTTTACAAAATGTTCACAAAATTGTATTGAAACAATATTTGATTTTTCTTTTAACCCAATATATAAAAAAACTTTTTTCATATTTGACCTATAATAAAAAACATTATTGTAGAAACATTTTTTAATAACAATTTGCTAAATATTGATTTAACATATCACTCCAATTTAACAAAATGTTCACAAAACTGTATTGAAACAATATTTGATTTTAATATCGAACCATTAAATAAACATTTCTTACCCAATATTTTATCTATATACTGTGCTACCTGGGCCGTTTTTCCAGAACGTTCCACCATATGCTTTTAGGTTAGACTGCGATTTTTTTTTTGCTGGTTTTGCCGCAAATCCGGCTCGAAGGACCATTTGTTACGTTTTGTATGACTTCTTGACTCAATTTTGTACGTAATATGACTTTGTATGTTGATTAATTGATTAGAATTACAAAAATAACATGGACTTAACTTTTACATGTTTATTGCTCTAAAGCTAGGACCAGAGAGCGCGAATCTCTCTTTTCAACCTTCATTCTTTCCCTTCTCCTCGACTGTCTGTCGGTAACATCAAAATCCTTACAAACTAAACATTAATACAGCTTAACCTAAAGATGGCGTTACCAAATATAACTACATGCAACCAACCATACAAAACAGCCCTACTGGTTATACTGCGTCTCGTTCTTGTCAGGGTCGTATAACATAATATATTACAGGCCTTTACTATAAGTGTGATATGGAATGAGAGTATAATTATGTAATAACAAAACACGTAAGTCGGTGAAAATTAATGTAACAAATTGGGCGTGTGGCAAATGGGTAATAAAACTACAGTTTCAATTTATTGTTTACTTGTATCAGGGTTAAATTGTGATTTTAAATTCTGAATTCGTGAGTATCAACTTGTAAATGCATAAAATGTGCGTAACATTTAGTCGTTTCGTTGTTACACAACCACCAGGGTGGATGCCAGCCTCAGCATCCAGTTTGAAGAAAGGCTTTGGTCCCTGATTAATATTTTTCCGCTAAGTTGAATGCCAGCCTCAACATTCTACAAGTTGGCTTTGAGACTTAGCGGTTTTCACAAAAGGTCAGAAAAACAAACAAAAACACAATTAAAAATTGAACATGAATTTAATGCCTTTCCTGCAGGTTGCGGAGAACCTGCCAGAGATTTTAGGCGTCTCCACCATATGTCACGATTTACGCGACTGGGGAACGTAGCGGGTTTGAATTCCAATAAATTAGTCGAGGGGCCAGTGTTAAAATTATATTTATTAACTCATGTATTGATCCCCGCACATTAAGGTATTAATCTACTTACATCATTATGGGTCCCAGCGGCAACGAGCGGAGGGTAATGGTCATCTTGGCACTTGGTCTTCTATGATATTTCTCTGACACCAGTTCGCGACGCGTTTATTATATTTGGATCGACCTATATGGTTCGATCCTCAAAACAGACTAACTCTCTTTTGCATTACAATAATTATTGTTACTTTGCAATTTGTGTCAGCTCAGCGTTCGATCGGTCATCCCGTTCGATCACCTTGCTGGCACCGCGGCTCGTGTTGCTTTTCCGGTGTCTTCGACAACGTGAGATTCATGTAATCGCTGATAAGGCGGATTATATGTTATTTGCATAATGCCAAATAATTCCACAATAGTTTGAGTCTTGACAATATTAAGTTTTTTATGTACAACCCTTGTGTCATCATACAAGTGTTCATTGATGTGTGGGCAATACTTGTATGTCATACAAATTTTAAAAAACAAGTGTGACGAACAAATCTGTAGGTGTGTGTTCTTTTCCAACTTATACTTGAACTTGTATGCGCATACAAGTCGTGCATACAAAATGCTATAGGGATCTGTATATCAAATGATTGAAAATCATCCTTGCATGAGAAATCCTTGCATGAGATATGTCATTACTTCTTTTAGGGATAACGACAGATTAACAAATACACAAAAAAAAATTAATGTCGCACATTCCGCCACAAGAGTAGCTATAGAGCATAGTTTTGGGTTATTGAAACCCAGGTTTAGGATTTTGAGGTGTATAAATTACTACAATATTGAAATAATTCCATACATCATAATGGCTTGTTGCATATTGCACAACATTTGCATTCAAAATCAAGACGAAATGTTGATGGAAAAAATCATTGAAAATGCTGATGATGATGACAATGTGGAACGTGCAGCAGAACTTGAGATAGCAAATAGTGGTCACAATAAATATATTTACATATATTTAATAAACGTTTATTTTAGATTTTTAAAAATCAGAATCATCCTCTCACAAAAACTTAACTTTAAATAAAATTCTTAATTAAAAAGAAACAAGAATATTTACAAGATCAAACGAACTTACCTAAGTGAAGTTTGATCTTCATTAGGTGATACCCCTTTTCCGAAATTATCAATTGGTAGTACACCTCTTCTGTCGGTAAGTCACAAGTTTAAAGCAGAACGCGAAATTCACAGCCCATTCATTGCCTCTTACAAAGCCCATTCATTGTCCGCAGTGAGTTAATGACGTTGTGTGTGCCACAACAGAGTTTTATAGCCATCAAGCATTTTGTTTCTTAGCTACGATCGATGGGTGTGTAACCACCTTAATGTTTTGTTTTGTTATGACTTAATGTCTGGCGTTTTAATTCTATGAAATGTTTATCACGTACTTGAGTGATTTGAGCCTAGGTTTGAGTATAAATTTACGAACGACTGTGCCTGCCAAACCACTATTGGTGTGCATTTTTAGTGCTTTATAGTACTTGCAATCCGTTTTCTTGAAGAATTCACTTAAATATAGTGTCCCGGTAGAGTTATGCAGGAAGAGAGTTGAGGTGTAGTAGGGGGACTTTGTAGCCAGACGAACGAAGCTGTTTTGTAACTTTTGTAAGATTTTGTTTTGGTATTCTGCTAGAAGATTCCACACCGGGTGGGCATAAGGAGATGAGCGGACGAATGTAAGATGTGTAGATGAGGAGGAAGGTTGCTTAGGGAAGTAGGGGGTTTTTAAGGATTGGGTAGAACTGTTTGAGTTTGTTTATGACCCGTCTTTTGACGTTCAAAATATGGGGGCTAAATGAGAGTTTGGGATCGAGAATTAAGCCGAGGTATGTGATAGTTTGGCTCCACTGGATGTTTACGTTTTCAATTGATAGGGGATTAGGTGGGAGAAAATTGAGTTTGCGGTGGAAGATTATGCTCTGTCACTTATTGGGATTAACCTTCAAGCCCCAGCGTTTGAAAAAGTTGACAGTTATGCTCGTATAGCTGATTCTATGGTCAGTGACCTTTGGTATGTCGTTGATATAAAGCAAAACCAGTACTGGACCTAAAGCAGAGCTCTGAGGAACTCCCGATCTCATAGATTTTGTTAAGGAGATGTTGTTTTTAACAGAACCCACATACATACGGTTTGCAAGGTAGGATTGGATAAGTTTGATTAGGCGGATTAGGAGGTTTAGCAGATGAAGTTTGTGGATAAGTCCATCATGGTAGACTTGTAGACTTTATCAAAAGCTTTGGACAAGTCAAGGAAATCACTGATATGCTCT
This sequence comes from Cryptophagus acutangulus, assembly GCA_963556235.1. Lineage (NCBI taxonomy): Eukaryota > Metazoa > Arthropoda > Insecta > Coleoptera > Cryptophagidae > Cryptophagus > Cryptophagus acutangulus. The sequence continues at coordinate 10,173 of CAUVYR010000099.1, read as the reverse complement.
CGGCAATTGAGGTTAGTTGAAATATGCTCAGTAAGTCTACAGAGTTGGTCCGTGGTGCTATGACCTCTTCTGAAGCCAAACTGAGCATCGTTCAAAATTTGGTTTTATCGAGATGGTCGGCTATCTTATCTAATATGATCTTTTCCAAAATTTTGCTGAGAGTGTTCAGAAGTGAGATGGGACGATAGGATGTTGGCAAATTGGGGGGTTCATGTAATTTGTGGCTGGGTATTATTTTGGAAGTTTTCCAGGAGGTAGGAAAGTGGGATAGGGTTAAGATTGCATTGTAGAGTATTGTTAAATACAAAATTGCGTTTTTACAGATGTTTCAGCGCGTAATTAGAGATGTTATCCAATCCTGGCGATTTTTTGTTTTTAAGCATTGAGATTTTAATAACAATATCAATATAAGTCCATTGATATGAGTTCTGTTGCTTTAATCATATTGGCCGTAGCAGAGCATATTTATCCAACCAAGACGTGCCTGCTCGTAGGCACGTCTTGGTTGGAAAATTGGGCAAGCAAGGAATTGGACAAAAGTTCGGCTTTTTCGTCATCATTAACGACCTGAACATTTGCGTTGGTAAGAGACGGGATAGGTTTGAACTTTTTGGCCAATAGGTTTGGAACTTTGTAAGGATTGTGCTCAATAATAAGTGTTTTGTTAAGAGTGTTATTTGTGTTATTTCTCTGTTAAGAGTGTTGATAGCTTGTTTAATTTGTGGGAATTGAGACGTGTGAAATTGTTTTCTTAGTTTGTTTTTGGTTCTAATTTTAGCCAGGATATATTGCGGAAGTGGCTTGGGTTTGGCATAGGCAGACATGGGGAATTTTTGAGAGCGGAATGAATTAACTGGGTGATGTCCAGAGTTGCGTTTTCAATGTGTTCAGCATTGTTAATTGAGGGGTTGCAGGGCAAGTTGACAAAACATGTTTTAAATTTGTCCGAATTATAATCTTTTTCATAGAACTTGTATGCGATTTCAATGATTTCAAGCACATATTGAACTATCAGTTGTTGAGGTAGATGGTTCGAGTTTGATGCGTCGATAACTGCAAGTTTGACGTTGAATGCGAAATTGCGCGTTACAAAAATGTCCAGTACATCACCCGGAAGGATAGACTTGTGGTGGTAGAGTTGGCTTAGGTTGGGAAATGACGTCAAAAGAGGGGGTATTTTCAAGTAGATCATTAAGTTTAGCTCCGTCTCTGTTAATTACTCTGGAGAACCAGTGAGTGTGTTTGCAATTGAGATCGCCACCTAAAAACGACACTGGGGATAAACTTAAGATGTCTACTATGTCCTTGGAGTCAAGGGGAGTACGGGGGGGTTTGTAGACTGAGGTCATAAGTATTGATGAGTTATTACCCGAAATTTTGATAAGTGTGGCTTCACAACTGGTTAGAGGAGGGGTGGTTATGAGTTTATGCTTGAAGCATTCTTTAATTATGATAGCAGTTCCGCCTCCTCTTCGGCCAATTCGGTCATTCCTGTGGATGACATAGTTAGGAATTTTTATAGGTTTGTTGATGTATAAGTTTGTTTCCTTAATCAGTAGTATATCAGGTTTGTGTACTGTTATAAAATGGATTAATTCCTGAAACTGCTTCAGGATGCCGTTGGCATTGAAGCATATGATATTCAGATCTTTTAAGTTGCAAGGCATTCTAGCTAATTATTGTGACTATTGACTCTAGGATATACGCGATTTTATCGTCTGTTGAGTGATAATTTGACAGGTCTTTTAAAATGGAGATAATTTTTGGTGAGTGTTTAGAAACGTCTAGCGATTTTAATAGGGAGTATATTTCTTTTAGATCGTTTAGGAAACTTCCAAGATTTAGGGATTGAGAGTTATGAGATGGCCGGTTGGGATCGTTGGGAGTGCCATACAGAAGGAGGTGGATTGGCAGGGGCCGTGAAGACATGCGAGGGAGGATTGGTGGGTTGTGAGTTGCCCCGGTTGTTACTTGGGAGTTAAGGACAGTGGTTCTGATTAAGAGGGGGTGGGTTGGGATTTTTATGGTTTCGACTGGAAAAGTTAGTTCTGGTACTCTGACCTCGATTCTTTTGTCTCCTGGACGGAACAATTTTCTTATGCGCACTACATCATCGGTAGCTAGCTACGTGCTGCCCTCCGCAGTTAGCGCATTTGAGATTAGTGTTTTTTTGACAAATGCTCAAGAGTAATGACAATTAAGGTCACTGATTACACTAAGGCGCACAAGTAGACAAAGTTCAGTAAAAAGTGGGGGGGGGGGTTAATTTGTCTGGTTACAGTTCCAGTCAGTATGTTTACAGTTGTAGTCTCCTCCTAGTAGTGATATTGGGCTAATTTTGAAAATGGTGTCCAGGTCAGTCGTTTTTAGTTTCGTTTAGGGTTGCTTGTATATTGCTCCGATCAGTATGTCTGTGTTGCCTAGTCTGATTTTGATAAGTGTCGCTTCTAAAGAGTCTAAGTCCGGGTTTATTATTCTGGTGTGTGGTATTGATTTTTTTACGATTACTGCTTTGCCTTCTTCAGCTGTCAGTCTGTCCGTTCTCTATACGCAGTAGTTTCTTATAGTTAACTTGTCTATTGTCTTAAGTAGTGTCTCATTTATTAAGCAGATGTCTACGTTTTTGTCTTGTAACAGTTGTTTCAGTTCTGTCGTTTGTCGTGTCAAATTGTTTGCGATAAAAATAATTATTTTTAACGTGTTGAAATTGTTTGTGAGCGTTTTGTTGCACATTTCAGTCGAAGTAGCTGGCTGCGATTTCTATGAGTAAAAATATTTTGTCAATCGGGTCGTTTAGTTTTTTGGATTCTTCAAAATATTTTTTCAAAGTCACCATCATTTTTTTGATGTTAAATTGTTTTAGCATGCTGATAAGTTCTCTGATTGAGTTGTCTGCGTCTGCATCAGTGTTGTCGGTCTGTTCGAAAGTCGGTTGCATTTCTGTATGTTGGTTTTGTGTTTTTTTTGTTTGGGGCTCTGGTTTGTTTTGTTTCCTACTACGGAATTCAGTCCATTTGTGGGCGCTTGTCGTGTCTGTGTCTATGGGTGTGTTGGGTGTGGGAGCTTGTCGGTCGGTGGTTTTGTCATGTTGTTTTTTGTCTGGTAGGTTTTTGTTGTGTTGGTCGGGTTGTTGTTTATGTCTGGTCTGGTTTGCCTGATGGGCCATTATCTGTTTATGGGCGGGGCATCCTCTGTAGCTGGCAGGATGCTTACCGTTGAAGTTTGCACAGGTGCCTGGGGTGTCTTTGGTCTTTTTACATTCTTTGGTGCTGTGATTTTGCGCGCATTTCACGCATTTTGTGGCCAGATTGCAGAAATTGCTGGAGTGGCCGTACCGCTGGCAGTTGTGGCACTGTGGTATGCAATTTCTGCGATATGGTTCGATTGTGATTCGTAAGTAAAAGTGAGTCTGAAGCTTGTAAATTTTGTCAGTGCTTGTTTTAGGCAACGTAACAAATACGCTGCATGTGATGTCGTTTGTTATGTCGCTGGTATTATCGTTTGTTCTGTCAGAAGGTCTGTGGCTTTTTAGTCGGGTTACGTCGGTGAATTCAATGTTATTTAGTCTAAGTTCAGTCTTGATTTATTCAATAGTAATGTCCTTGGTGATACTGTGGAGCGCGCACAATAAAACGAGCTTCTTTAATTAAACAACAAATGTATTAGCGTATAGTAATTAACAAAGTAAAGTAAATAAAACGAGGTTGCTTGTTTTGTTGACCGGAATGAAGTGTCCCTCCTAGCTTGAGCTCCCCCTCTCTAGAGAGCGCTGCTTGTTCGTCTCATTCCAGTGGCGTGGAATGTGTATGGTAGCCACACTACCCCCCTGCTGAGATTGACGCTTACTCAATTTGAAAATTGTCGTAAGTTTTGGGAAAATGTACGCGTCGTCCGGACCTAGTAAAACGATGCGGTTTCTCTAGAGTAGTTGGCAATTTAGAGTCTGTTTTAAGCAATATTGGCTGGACTGGCGTGTCGTCGTTAGTTGGAGGTGTAGTTTCACCCAGGAAAATGTCGTCCGATAAGACGTATGCTGGTTTGACACGATCCAGGCTGATAGTGTCTTCCTGACCGCGACGTTGAATTGTAATGGTTTTGTTATTTCGGCGGCTGACCGGATAAGGACCAGTGTAGGGTTGCTGCAATGCCCCTCGGACGGTGTCATCGCGTACCATTACCTGCTGAGCCGTAGCTAAATCTTTAAAAGCAAACGTATTTGGAGAGGCATGCCGAGATGCTGGCTGTGGGCGTAAGTGGACAATATTTCTGCGAAGCCTGGCCACAAACTCGGAGTTGTCTATCTGAACGTCTTTAGCGGGAGCGATGAATTCGGCTGGTAAACGAATGGGCTCGCCGTATACAAGCTCAGCTGGTGAAGAATGTAAATTGTCCTTCCAAGCGGCGCGCATGCCTAGTAATACTAATGGCAAAACTTCTGTCCAAGATTCGTTTGCGTGACACATGATGGCAGCTTTAAGTTGACGATGGAGGCGTTCGACCATTCCGTTGGCCTGTGGGTGATAAGCTGTAGTGTGAGCCTGTTTAAACCCGATAATTGAGCTAAGCGAATGAAACAATTGGGATTCGAACTGCTTGCCTCGGTCGGTTGTGATGCAAATCGGAGAACCAAACCGGGCTATCCAACCCGAAACGAAGGTTTTGGCTGTGGTTTCGGCAGTGATGTTTTCTACAGGCATGACTTCTGACCATCTAGTAAACCGATCAATAGCCGTTAGGCAATAACGGTAACCACTTGACGGAGGTAAAGGTCCGATTATGTCGATATGGATGTGAGCGAACCTTGTTGGAGGTAACTCGAAGAATGCCAGTGGTGTATGTACGTGCCGAGTTACTTTTGAGCGCTGACAGGGGATGCATGCTTGCGTCCAATTGCGACAATCGCGGCGCATACCTGGCCATACAAATCGCTGTGAAATTAGTTTCGTTGTTGCTCTTGTTCCAGGATGACTCAATCCATGTATTGCATCAAAAATTTTGCGTCGAAGGGTGGTTGTAACAAACGGCCTGGGTTTCTGCAACGAAATGTCACAGTAAATTTTAAAGTCTATGTTTGGAATTAAAATTTTTTCAAGCTGAAGAGCTGACCCTTCACGAAGTAGTGTCTGCAATTCGTTGTCGTTCTGTTGGGAATTGTATATAGTGATGTCATTCAGCGGAGTGGTAATAGCGTCTATTCGGGAAAGAGCATCCGCAACAACATTTTGCTTGCCACTGACGTGTTGGATGTCGGTACTGTATTGAGCGATTAAGCATAACCATTTTCGCTGATTAGGTGTCAGCGTGTCGGCTCTTTGCTGAAACGCATATGTAATTGGTTTGTGATCCGTATAAATCCTAAACGGGCGACCTTCAAGCATAAATCCAAAATATCGCACGGACTTGTAAATTGCGAATAATTCGCGGTCGTATGGAAACCATAGAGATTGTTTTGGGACAAGTTTTTTTGAAAAAAATGCAAGTGGCTGCCAGTTGCCGTCTACAAACTGCTGAACGACTCCGCCGATCTGCTGTTCAGATGCGTCAGTAAATAGTGCTAGCGGAGCGGATGAGTCTGGATGAGCCAGTAGAACAATTCGTGCAAGTGCGTTCTTGCAATCCTCAAATGCTTTGCGTCTCTCAGTTGTCATTTCAATAGGATGTGATCCTTTGATTTTTGGGCCCGCTAAAGCTTGGTCTAGTGGAGCCTGTAGAGATGCAGCGTCATGGAGAAATCGGCGGTAAAAGTTAAACATGCCCAAAAAACGACGGAGTTGTTTAGCTGTTTCAGGCATTGGCATTTGCTGAATGGCAGCTACTTTATCAGTAGGAGGACTTATGCCGTAAGCAGAAACCGTGTGACCTAGGAACTTTACTTCAGGCTGACCAAAAATGCACTTTGTTGGATTGATTACGATTCCGTGTTCAGAAAAACGAGACAGTACTTGAAACAAATGATCTTCATGTTCTTGAGCGTTTTGAGAAGAAATAAGGACGTCGTCGATGTGACACACGCAGAAATCCAATCCTCTTAGCACTTCATCCATAAACCATTGAAATGATTGTGCGGCATTGCGCAAACCATATGGCATAAAAATAAATTCGAACAGACCAAACGGCGTAGTTATTGCAGTCTTCGGGATGTCTTCAATTGCCATGGGGATTTGTGTGAAGGCCTGGACTAAGTCAATGACAGAAAAAATAGTGCATCCGGCTAGGTTAGATGTAAAATCTGCAACGGTTTTAACCGGATAACGATCTGGAATGGTCCGTGCGTTTAAAGCGCGAAAATCGCCGCATGGGCGCCATGTAGCGTTTTTCTTTGGGACCATGTGAAGTGGAGAACACCAGGAGCTTTCAGACGGACGGATGATTCCTGTGCGAAGTAATTCCTCGAACTCAGTTTTAGCGGCGCGGAGACGATCAACAGCTAGGCGACGAGTGCGGCAAACAACTGGTGGGCCTGGAGTCGTGCGAATGTGATGTACGGCAGAATGCTTGAGTTGGCGAGGAGCACCAGGAGGTCTGGTGACGTCTGGAAAACCGATAAGTAGTTGATGAAAACGTGATTGGCCGGATACAGTCTTGATGTTAGGACAATTACATAAACGCGACGCGCACAAAACTTTCAGCGAAGTGGTACCGTCTATAAGTCTTTTGTTACGAATGTCCACAAGTAAGTTAAAATATGAAAGGAAATCGGCACCGAGAATGGGCTCGGCAACATCCGCGACGATAAACTGCCATCGAAAATCGCGACGAAGGCCTAGGTCTAGTTGAAGGTGTATAGTACCGTAAGTTGCTATAGATGTTTCGTTAGCGGCTGATAGTTGATAATCAGTAGCGACTCGACGATCTTTAAGAAATTTTCTTGGAAAAATTGTAAGATCCGAACCGGAATCCGCGAGAAATTGCCGTTTTGATATTTGATCTGTTACAAAGAGGCGGTGCGAAAGACCAAAGCAGTCAGATGTCGCCTCTAAAACTGGCTGCCTGTGGAGTTTACCGGAAACGAACAAGGTTTTGTACATTTTCTTGCATCGTTGCCGAATCGGCGGTGATACCAACACACCTGATTCTGGACCGAGTCTCTGGTATCATCGGTTGAATTGTTTCGAGTTCGAGATCCAGATTTGGAACGATAACGTGGGCTTGTACGTTGCGCGGAAAGCGCCGCTATTTGTCGTGTTAGTTCGTTAAAACGCTGATCAATTACCGAGTTATTGTCTGATGTGGGAACATTTGACACGACTGCAGCAACATGCGATGTACCGGCAATTTCAAACACTTTATCTGCTGTAGCTGCTATGCTGTCCAAAGTGGCGGTTTCTTGTGTAGCGATTACAACTTGGACGTGTTGAGGTAGATGACCTGCCCATATAGTTCGAAGTAATGAGTCTGGAACAATTTCCGTGCCGGCAAGACTACGAAGATGTCGAAGGAATTGGGACGGCTTTCTGTCACCGATTTGTTCATGTGTCAGTAACTGTCGAACGCGCTGCTCTTTGGTTTGGGATAGACGTTGAATGAGCTCTGTCTTAATCCGGTCGTAACGGCCAACAATTGGGGGATTTGCAATAATGTCGCTTACCTCTCCGGCGTAGCGAGGCTCCAAATGAGATACGATGTAATTGAATTTGGTTACATCCTTGGATTTTAGGATTTGGATTTTAATTGGATTTGATTGGATTACCATTGGATTTTAGGATTTGGATTGTCTTGTAGTGGTCGTTGGTGTTGTCAGTATAGCATCGTAACGTGTTGTTACTTGCTTTATAAGTCGCTTTGTTGTTCACAGTTGTATTGATTATTTTCATGATTTGTAAGGTTTTGGTAGTTGTAATAAAAATTGTTGGCGGTTTGCGGGTGATAAGTTGGGTTTGGTCAGGTGTTTGTTTTGGGTGTCTGTCGTGGTCAGTTTTGTGTGGGGTGTGGTCAGTTTTTTGGGGTTGGGGGTTGTAGGATACTTGGGAGGGTAGGGTTCATTTCTTCGTAGGTTTTGAGAATTTAATTTAATTTATTTAATTACGGGACTTGCCCAAGAGGATACATGTAAGGTACAAAATAATTTAAATATAAAGATAAAATGTAAAAACAACAAATATATAGATAAAAATACACAATACACAAACAAGACAAAAAACGAGACGAAGCAGAAATGTAAACAACAACAAAAAAGTGTAAAACAGCAATCAAACAAAAACAAACTACAAGCGCTTTTTAAGGCTCAAGAGCGAACAATTGAATAAATCGATTGGCGTCGTGTTAGCATTACGCGAAATACGGTTAATTGCGTGATTAGTGCAAAAATTGGTTTTATAAGACTTTGTGTGAAAAGTGCGACTGTTTCTAAGTGGTCTAGCTGGTACATAAAAGGATACGAGTGCAATAAGGTCAGGACTATCAATAATATTATTAATGATTTTGTATTGTACATCAATAAAATATCGCTGTTAATCCGCCTTTCCGCCAAAGTGCGCAATTTTAGTGAGTTCTGTAAAAATATATAACTTTTTTGCTCTTTTGGTATTCCCATTTTAAAAGACACGTAAGTTAAAAATTTCTTTTGAATTCGCTCAATCCTGTCAATATGGCACTTGGAATATGGTGACCAAATATTCGACGCATATTCTAGATCAGATCTCACCAATGAATTAAAAAGTATTTTGAGGCAGCTCAAATCGAAGAAATCTTTAGTGTGTCTTTTAATAAAACCTAAACATTTTAGTGCTTTGCTACATATGCCCTGTATATGAAGATCAAATGACAGATTAGACTCCAATATAATCTCTAAATCGCGGATGCTTGAAACTGTATTTAGAATTAGCCCATTTAGATAAAGGTTGCATTCCAATGGTTTTTTTTTCCTATTAAAACATATGTGAGAACATTTCTTAGTGTTAAGGCTTAGTTTATTCGAGTTGCACCAACAAGAAAAGTTGTCTAAATCCCTCTGAAATTTTAAGATGCAATCGTTGCTCTCGATTGTAGAGAACATCTTTGCATCATCCGCAAACAGTAAGACTTCACAAAATTCAAAGACATCTACAGCATCGTTCATAAATATGTTAAACAATAGTGGTCCCAGGTGTGAACCTTGTGGTACTCCAGAAGTGGCATGCATTTCTGTTGAGTACCCACCATTAACATGAACAATTTGACATCGATTGTATAAATATGAACGAAACCAAGACAGCATAGGGTCAACGATACCAAATTTGCTCAGCTTTAAAAGGAGTACTGAATGATTTAGTTTATCAAACGCTTTTGAAAAGTCGGTGTAAACTGAATTGACTTGTTTTCCCCTGGAAACGGCATTGGCTATGTAAGATTCATAAATGAGCAAATTTGTAACTGTGGAGCGTCCTTTACAGAACCCATGCTGTTCCTTCGCTATACGGTTTTTGAATAATACGGACAACTTTTCTGTTAGCAATGATTCGAGCATTTTAGGTATTGTAGACATAATTGAAATAGGTCTGTCATTGACAATTAAGCTTCTCGTGCCAGATTTGAAAACAGGCGTAACATAGGAAGTTTTCCATACATCCGGAAAATTGCCAGTTGTTAGTGACAAATTGAATAACAACCATAAGGGTCTGGAAAAGGCAAAAGCACAACGATTGAGAACTAAAGGTGGAATATTGTCCGGTCCTTTACCCTTTCTGATGTCTAATTCATTATTCAGCTTGTGCAAAATTTCCGATATGGTAAACGAAAAACAGCTGACTAAATTAGTAGATTCTGGAATATTAGAGTGTGAGTCTGAATTGTCATCATTAGGTTCATATACAGTGGCAAAATGTTCCTTAAACAGCTCACTAATTGAGTTAGCCGTGCTGGCCGTGGAATTGTTCAAAGTCATAGTAGCCGGAATTTGATTTTCCGATTTGTGGCTGTTAATATAGTGCCAAAACTGCTTAGCATCGTCTTTGATTGAAGTTTCTACCCTTTTAATATAATCCTTGTAACAATACTCGACATGTGATTTACAAATGTCGCTAATTTTGTGGTATGTTTCTAGTGAAATGTCAGCATTAGGATCAAAGGTAAAGTCTTCGTCAATTTGTAGGTTAAGGTAAGGGTTGTTTCGGTTTGGGATGGTTGGGGAGTTTGGGTCGGTTTTTTTCAACGCGGATCGGGATCGTTTTATGGTAATGTTGGCAGATTGGCTAC
>CAUVYR010000096.1:0-23377 GCA_963556235.1 Cryptophagus acutangulus | reverse complement strand
ATTGTTGAACACAATAGTAAAAGTTACATTTCAAAATAAAGGGAGGCATTTGCGGCTTGTTGCCAACTGGCTATAAATCTAAGTTGATTGGGCGATATGTTGCTACTATAATACTCGTGTGTTCAGAATAAATCGAAGCGACACCACTCACTGCTAAGTTTCTTTGAAACATATCGACCAACACAAAAAAGATTCAAGGTCTTATTCTACTGTTTTTTTTTTTTTTTTTATTATTATAAGACTTACTGAATATGAGTTTTATTTATCTTAGAAGTAAACCGGTAAAATCAGTTCTTTACCAATGGTTCATAGATTTGTAAGTTTAATTATCATTTCAATTTGAGACTTAATTCTAACAATATAATTTTTAAACTTGTTGTTGATTGTTTAACTTACTTTTAAACTTTATGCACATCTAAGAGAGCCCTCCGCCTTTGGCGTCGGTCTTTCATCTAGCAATGTGCTTTCGGATACTGTGTTAAATTATTTCGTAATTACCAATGTCCTTGGTATATTACTACTGAAAATTGCCCCATTTTTCTTTTTTTAACATCCGTTATATTTTCACATTTTCAAACCGAATAAAATCAATAAAAAAAACTATTGTTAGAAAAAGGTTGACAAAAAAATGAAAAAAGGTAATTAGTGGCACAAAATAAAGATGCTTTGGATTTTCAAGATGTAGTGATAATAAATTTAATTTTAGCTGTACCAAATGCTCAATAGGTGTTCTAGTCGATATTGCCTACGGGACAATATCCTAATCGATCAATAAAACGTTTTATGGTCGGTTGCACCGACAATTTAATCCTAACAATAACGACAACTTAACCAACAATAATTTGGAGGTTAATACAAACAAATAGAGTATTTCAAGAACCTGTCACTGATCAGCTGATGCTATTCTATCTCTCTCAATTGTCATGACCGCTGTAGGACAAAACAGCTGATTTCGTACTGTTGTTATTGTAGTTTTAGAAAAAACGGAATTATTTCACTGGGACCAAATTAAGGAATGCGTTTGTGTGTTTCAGACATTTTATTTTGGATAAACACTTATGCATGAAACATTTAATATGCTCGTAAGTGTTGTCAACAAACGTCAAACATATGCGTCGAAATCAAACAGCTGACTGGAATGCGTTCCAATTTGGTTAAAACCGCTGAACGCATCCCTTTTTGTCCTACAGTAGCCATGTTAATTGTTGTGCAGGTCAATTACTGAAATGCTCTATAGGGCTATCCAATGTCACGTCAGTAAGCAAGGGCAGTGGAGGAGAAATATAGGAAATATATGGTCTATGTAAAAGCACGAAGAAATACGAAAGCAAAAATGTTTCAGAGCCCTCTCTACTATTTTTCTCTTACATATTTAGACAACAAATACACTGTATTAGTGATGACGTAGCCACGAAATTTTTGTTGGGGTAAAACTGACTCTTGAGTCAAACAAACAACTGTCAATAGGAAGTGTCAATAGTATCAACCTACATCAAACATTCATATTAATGTTTTAAAAAGGTTTATGTTCAGTTTAAAGATGTTTACCTGCTAAATTGGTATAAGGTAAGTAAACCAATTGATATTGATTGTTTGCTTAATGTTTTTATTCAACGTTTTTATTTTTATTTTTGATTCATTGACGCATTCGATATGTAAGTCGATTTTCGATCTAGTTGTTTGTGTGACCCAGAAGTTAGATTTACTCCATTCAAAAATACGTCACACTAATACAGCGCATTGTATTAAAAGGCAATATCGATGGTTGCATAAAATGTTTATTTGTCCAATCTTCAACCTAATGTGTTTGATCCATTTTGTTTAAATGTTTACATTGTTTGAGTGCACTGCGATATTATTTGTGAACGAAAATGGCTTCAACGTCAACTTCTTTTGATATTTGAAAACGTCAGTTTCAAATAGTGGACAATCTAGGCAACCATCGATATATTTAAAAGAAATACAATAGAGGGCGCTTTAGCAGATTCTGCGTTTCATTTTCCTTTAGTGACATAACCTCATTTGCGTGAGCTTGGACAGGCCTATAATAGCAAAAACTTTATTTAGTGTCAAAAATTTGTTAAACGTCAACAGTCAGCGAAAGGTTGTTGAAGGTCAAGGTTTTTAGTTTACTTTTTAGAACACAATTTATTTTTTAATGTTTAAATAGTCCAAACATTTAGTAGCATTTTTTATCACGTGTTAAATTTTAGGAATATTCTACTGTAGATTATTCTTGTGGGAATATTTCGGCATATGTTATCCGTAATTTAAAAAATGTCAAAGTAAACATTCGAAATTTTAATTTTTGTAAAACCTTTTGTAAAAAATTGTTGTCATAAGACAATCGAGCCCTGTGGGCTCTCGTGGCTACTGCCAGACAAAAAGTTTTCGAAATATTCTGTCCAATTATTTTCAATTTATTCTCATTCTTTTGTGACTTTAATGTTGAAAAATTTTTTGAGGTCACGAATGCATTAGTTGGCGTGCAAATTTTTCGGAGTTTGTAGACGAGGGCAGATTTACCAGCGCTAACTAATGCATGAGCATGGGGCGTAATCTTATATGCTCACCGTCAGATTCTATTTGATCAGCTTATCAGTAGTTACAGATACTGTCGTCAAGCCCGCCTTGGTGCTGATATTATTTTTGAAATCATACGTGCTTTGCTTGTATGTTTTCTAACTGCATTTTTACGCGTGTATACGTTAAAACTACACAAAGAGTTGTTTTCTTCCGATTTTTTAAAAATCTAATTCAAAATAAAGTTTGTGATAGGGTTGCAAAAGCTGTATTAGTGGGTATGAGACCAGGTATATACCGTGTGATGTAATAATGCATCGGGTGCCATCAACGATGAAGTGAGTTTAGCAAAAATATTTCTTTTTTGCATTAAATATATAATTTTATTTTTAGTTATTTGCAAAATGGTGTATGAAATTTTTGATTTAATAAAATACATGCATTTTTTTGCACAGTTCAAATTTTATCTTTGAATGAAATGTGAATTTCGTTAAATCTTTGCTAAACGTCGGAAAGAAATTGATTTTTAGCAATATATCAGTTGATTGATGCTACCCACCAAAAATGTTACTAGCGACCATAGTGGTACTACTACATCTGGTACTACGGATCAACAAAAATAGGAGAAGGGGTTTTTAGAGCGAGTCACCGCAGCCATCAATTTTGCATTAAGTGAGAGTGAAGAATCGTCTGCGCACTTGTGCACACACAAGCTGTTTTTTGTGACAAACCCGGTTCAAGCTATGCGATTAAACGGTGACGTCATTGACGTAATGAATTGCTAGAGTTCTACTAGTTGTCATTTCAAACTAGCACGGACCGAGTACGTCATCTAAAAACAACTACAGTTATTGTTATTGCAGGAGAAAACGCACGTGTTTGGGCTAGTAATGCGCACGCGTCTCTACCCTCTGTACTTGAATGGCGCGAAATCACTTAATTTGAGTTCTCTATACTTCTCATCTATGTGTATGAGTGTCAAGCAAGAAAACATTTTTGGAAATTATTTTTCCACTAAAAAGTGCACCAGCACAATCGCTGCCATGGATTCGAATAAATAAATTTTAAAAATATTAAATATTAATATTAAATTATTTATAAGAATTTATAAATTTATGATTCATTAAGAATTTCGCAAAAATAAGCAAAAGTTTTATTGCTTTTTCACATACATGATAGAAACATATGGATGTAGCGTATCTTTTGTTTAGGTATCAAATTTTTATAACTGAACCTCTGATGTGTGCTCATGATTCTGCGCTTGCGGGAACGGGTTACCGTGACAATATCGGAATTTGCCTACAGCCTTGATAACACCGCAAAATTTGAATTGCAAATTAACGCGCCAAATTCAAACACAATTTAAAATAAATTAATATTAATTATTAATTCAATGAAATGGATAATTTACAAGACAAAAAAAAATAGTATATTTTGCAACAAGAATTTAAAGTACAGTTTTTTTCCGTGAGTGAATATTTGGAACAAGTTCACGAACAAAAAATACGTATTTCACTTCAAGTAGCAAATACGATTTTTTTCTACGTATATATGTGAAAATACTGTTTTCATCTATGGCATACCCCAAGTGAAAATTTTTCTTCTAGTTGAAAAATGAAATAGTGCGTTTGACAAATGAATAATTATTAGAGTCATGTAAATTTTCGCTCATGTTACTGTAATTTTTTACCATGATCAACTCTGCTTAACTTTTTTCTACAAATTTGAATATGTTTTAAATTTATTTACATTTTGAATGGTATTGAAACGAATTATATTTAAAATTGTTTTTTCTGACTCACTTGCTACTCGCACCCATGCTAAATGACAAATTAATAATTTTCCTTGCCATTTTATTTTGAATTAAAGTGAGGTTAGAGTAGTTTCAAATATTCAAATTAACTTATCAATTCCAACAATGGAATCAGCATGTGAAACTCAAGTTTCTTAGATACACTACTCCAAGAAATTAACACATCGCATATTTTCTTAAATATTCATCGCATATTTTTTTAAATATACTTTTTTTAATCAATTTTTTTTAAATAATTTATAAGAATTCTACTCTACAAATAATACAAATAAGTTAATTGATGTTAATTAATTTTAATTAATAAAAAAATTTAACAAAATCCAAACCAATAAAATAAATAAAAAACAAAAATTATTCTAAAGCAGTCACAAAAATTAATATCGAGTGTTCCCTCCACGGTTTTGTATAACAGCTGAACACCTTCGCTCTATACTTAAAATCAACCTTCGGATTTGTTCCTGAGTGATATTTGCCCAAATTTTTTGTAAGGTTTCTCCTAATGCTTCCAACATCTCTGGAGCACGTTCAATGGAGCGAAGTTGACGTCCCATGATGTTCCAAACATGCTCTATGGGATTTAAGTCTGGACTTCGAGCAGGCACCTGCTTAACACCAATATTAGCAACTGCAAGATAATTTGCGACAATTCTTGCTGTGTGCGGCCGAGCATTATCGTGCATTAAAATGAACCCTTCACCCATGTTTTCTGCGTACGGTACTACACAAGGTTGTAGAATATCTTCTATGTACCTTTGGCCGTTTAAAGTTCTTTTTATGAACACCACTAGCTCAGTACGACCATTGAAAGATATTCCAGCCCAAACCATAATCGAGCCTCTACCAAAAGCATTTCTTGTGACAATATTGCATTGTGAAAAACGTTCATTTGGCCTCAAAAAAACTCAAATACGTCGATCTGAACCATTCAAGCAAAAGCTAGACTCGTCTGTAAACAAGACGTTGGAGCAGTCTTCAATCAACCAATTAGCATGTTTATGAGCAAATGCTAATCGATGTCTACGACGCTCTATGGTTAATATGGGCCCTGTTGCTGGTCTTCTTGGTCTTAAATTCACCTCACGAAATCTGGTTTTTATGGTTTCAAAACTTAAATAAACGTTATGTGCATTTAAAAACTGGATTTGGAGACTTCTAGTAGTAACAAATCTCTGCCTGAGCACTTTTAAACGTATAAAACGATCTTGCACAGCGGTTGTAGCTCGATGTCTACCTTGGCCTAATCTTCTTGAGTGATCTCCAGTGTCTCTAAACCTCTGCAACACCCTAGAAATTGTAGATTGGTTCACTCCAAGAGCTAGAGCAATATAACGCTGACTTTTCCTTCTTCATCCAATGTAGCCGCTCGATCACATTCATCTCTTGTCAAATTTTGATTAACACGTTCCATAGTAAAATACTCACGATAAATAATCAAAATCAATACTAAATTCATAGTTAAATAAATATTGTCAAAGATTAAAGAAATATTAAATATTTTGTTTTTGTTGTTTTTCTTTTAGTTTATATATTTCTTGTAAATAAATATACATCTATTAAAAAAAAAGCGTGTAGTCTATTTCAGATACTTACACAGATATTGCAAAGCAAAAATTATTTTATAAATTTTAAAATTGACTCCATAATTCAAAATAAACCAAGTGATGCGTTAATTTTTTGGAGTAGTTAGTTATTAGATCTAATCTAATCTCCTTATGTGAAATTAGTGATACTTGCACACCACCAAGCATCAAAGAAGCAACATACACCTATGCGTAGAAAAAATAGTATTTGCTACTCGAAGTGAAATACGTTTTTTTCGTTGGTGAATTTGTTAATTTTGTAACCATTATTCACTCACGAAAAAAACGGTATTTTCACTTCTTGTTGAAAATATACTATATTTACATTTGCTTACTTTCATTGCACTGGAACCTACAGGATTGAGATAATGGTCCTTGAGTTTGTATAACAATCTAAATACTAATACAGTATTCTTATCATGATTGTAGGTGTCATCAAGTCTGACCACACAACCTCCAGAGATTCTGATTTACCACATAATGATATTGCATTTTGTATCACAATACTGTGATCTTTAAACAAATTTCGAAAACATTTCAACAAATGTGGTACGACAAAAATTGTATAAATACATCGCCCATTATGATCAAACTAGGGTTTGGAAGTACTAGATGCTATGCATTCCAAACCTTTTCTATTTGTAGAAGCCATTTTGAAAATCCTTCCACTTGCATCGCATAAAACACTTTTTTAATGCAGACCTCTATTTTTTTCTGCATTCATGGTTTTAACAGTAAAATATTAAGCTATAGGCTGCTTCCAAGATTTTGAAATACCTTGAGCTAAAAATACAAGAGTAAACCCAGCTAAATTATTAGTGCGTTTATCATTACCTAAATCCTCTACTCCTTCAATACTGGCAGAGACAGTGCTGTATTCAATAAGCTCTCTACTACACATCTCGTTAAATGCAATTGTGCAATAATTATCCCTTTCTTCATATGCCTTGACACATTTGCCAAGATGCTCAAATATATGTTTGTTGATTCCAAAAGCAAAAGGAACTTTTTTACCATCGAAACAAGCGTCCTTTAGAAGGCAAAGCAAGTAAACGTAGTAACGCATAACAGTTTGGTCTTCGCTTGATGATGGCTACAGCCACAACCATCTCGTCGAGTGTCTAACTTTTTCGTAGCACATCTTAATTGAGAAATCATAAATCTCGCAGTCAACGGAGACATTTTTTCAAATTTGTTTAGCATTTTGGCGTTATTTTCGATATTGGACAAATTTACGAAAATCATTGTCACTAATTGTGGACCACTATATTTCCGAATCTACAGACCCGAATAAAACATAATTTGCGACCTTTATTTCTACCTGCCCATGAATGATATCAAAGAATTTCTTTATTATAAAATTGTCAAAGATCAAGAAGAAAAAAGGAGAAAAAAACTCGACGATATGGGCATCCATGGTCCCTATTAAAGAAGTGATACGCGAATTAAATAGTTATAACTGTAATTAGTCGAACTGAAATTTTAAAATAGAAATCAATAAAATGTTTGTGAATATGCATTACATAATCCATTTTTGCTTTTTGGGCTTTTCATCCGTTAATTCAGCTATAAATATAACAGCACAAGCGACTTTTAAGTTCTTCTCACACATGTTTATTGAAACTACACACTCGCCTGTTTCACTGTTTTATATGTAGTGATAGTCGATAAACCGCTTAGAATTGAGGAAACATAGCTTGAATGGCCAAGGAACTTTTACTATAGTCAAGTTGCTTGCGTTCTGGTCCCTGGTATCGAATGCGCTAGACGTACTTTTTTATTGCTACGCTGTGCCAGCGCATTACACTATATGCTAACAATAACAGGAACGTAGGTCTGCCCGCGCTGAGACATGACTTCCCAGATTTTATGAATACAATCAATATGAATGACAAAGAAGTTACATGCACGTATGTCTTTCGTCTTGTTGTAGTTCAGTGCCGTCGTATGAATATAATCTTTTTTTTTTGTATTGGCGTGTCGCTGCTGCTTGGAAGATATTCTACGCTACTGGTAAAACTTTTATATGGCCTTCATTGATTTGGTGCAGGCGCAATCAGCTGGGAACCCAGGGCTCAGAACGAAAACGGTTTGACTATAATTTTACCCAAATCTTTAGTATTAAGCAATGTACAATCAACCTAATGGTATTTTTTAGAAAGCCATGAGTTGAATATTAACTCTTCTTAACCATTTAATAAAAAAAAATTTCATTAAATCACATTTTTTTAGTCTCTGAAAATACCATTAGTATATGTGCTTAACACAAAATTTTGAGCAAAAATAGCATAAGCCTTCTGAGCATTTAAGGTATGTTCATTGCAAATCCACGCGGCTCCACGACTTTATATTAACATAATATTGACCATACACTTTCTAGTTTGTATGAACAACATGTAAGTAATACACATGCATTTCTTTATAACCTATAGTGTGTGATCTACACATGACATGGAGAACATGTATGCGCATACAAGTCCTGCATACAAACAGGGCTCTTTTTATGAATAGTGTCAAGAATACTACCTGAATGCTATAGTTGTATTATACATCTGTATTAGGCAGACATACTATGTAAAAGTAAAACATCCGATAATATACTGTGGACAATAATATAGCATAATTATTTCAATATATTGAATATATTAGTATTATTATATTATTATTCTAGACCAAAAATTTAATTTCTCAATCCATATTAACTCAACTATTTTAAAATCTTCCAAATTACTTGGCTTCATCTGCAGAAACTATTATAAATGTTCAATTCGTGCAATTTTAAGTGTATTCAACTCGTTGGTGAGATCTCAATAGAGTATGCCTCCATAATTTAGTGCCCTTAATATAATTTCTATATTGACGCTATCGAAAAAACACAAAGGAAAATGTTAAATTTTTGTGCCTTTAAATTAAACATGCCTGTTCTAAATCATGATTATAGTGATATTGACCAACGATTAAACATTTGTTCCCTAGAATCTCGAAGACGTAAATATGAACTTTGTGTGTTATATAAAATTATTAACGGACTAATTGATTGCCCAGACCTTCTCCAACAAATAAATTTCAAAATCCCTACTAGGTTTTTGCGGACTACTAGGACGTTTAATGTTCCTTTTCACTCTACGAAATACGGAGCTTATTCGCCAATTCATAGATCATTAAAATTGGCTGACGATTTGAATTTAGATTTATCATTTCGCCCATTTCCTATTTTTAAAAAATTGATAAATCAAATCCAATTTTAAGAGCAGTAGCGATTTATCTACTATGAATATCAGAAATTGAAATTTGTTAATTTTATTGTAATTCAAAGTTTGTTTTCATTTGCACTCTATCGAATAATTAAATTAGTTTTATTATTAAGTAATCTGTCATGTATTATTTAAGTTTGGGGGCTTCCCGTCAATATCAATAAATAAATAAATATATTAAATTAATTATTATATATAATAATTTTTTTCTAATTTTGGCATGTAAAATGTGACTTTTCAAAATCGATTGTAGTTGGCAAACGGCACATTTTACGCAACTGGTGATGTAATGAAAAATATTTCACAACTGGTGATGAAAAGTTCCGAATAAAGCCTACTTGTTTTGATAAAATTCACTAAATTATTAATATCATAAGTTTAAAAAACTCTTTTTTGAGAAGGTTCTTGTAAAAATTAGAAAAAATCTTGTATGCAACATGTTAGGAAATGCTATTTTGTGTAACTCGCGTTATTTTGCAGAACTCGCTGCGCTCGTCCCGCAGAAATCCGCTCGTTACACAAAAAAATGCATTTCCTAACTGGTTGCATAAATAGCTATTATTTTTATATATATTTATTATATTAATTATTATATATTATTTAATAATATATTTATTATATTATTATATATAATTATATTTATATTTAAGTATTTTTATTGATAATTTTGTTTCTTTATTTTATTTATTAATTATAGTAATTGATGTAGAAAGTCAACAATTGAAGTAACTACTGA
Organism: Cryptophagus acutangulus; assembly: GCA_963556235.1. NCBI lineage: Eukaryota > Metazoa > Arthropoda > Insecta > Coleoptera > Cryptophagidae > Cryptophagus > Cryptophagus acutangulus. The sequence continues at coordinate 13,471 of CAUVYR010000096.1, read as the reverse complement.
TTATTACATTACTGATAAGTAAGATACTATCAAAAAGCAATACAAATTTTAAATATTTTGTACTCTTTGTTTCGTTCTTCACAATAAATTACCTTGTAATAAGCCACAAAAAGTATAATACATCTCAAAAGACGTTGTAAGGGGCTGAAGATCCTATTATGTCATAATGGATCTTGAGAACAACGAACAACCCTCTCAGCACGTAAGGACCCTTATTACACAAAATACATGCACAAACTACACACATATAAATACATACATATAAGATATGCAAAGAACGGTGTTTATTTATATGGTATCCATTCCACAAAATACAGCATGTGTAACCATATGACAGACCCCTGTTATCGGATCACTTTGCTGCAAATTGCTGCTATCCTAAACGCAATCTAGTTTGAGGAGATTATGCTAACTTTTAGAAGATGAAAATACGACGATCGTAATATGATTCTTTTAAACTATATCTTAGCACATTGGTATTTCGTATTTTTAAATATAATTGTATATTTCAAATTGTTATTGAACTTTTTAGATATAATTTTTATATAAAAATGATTGGGAACAGTTAGATTATTTGGAATAGTTGCTAAATAAAAGTTCATCCAATTTGAATAACCTACGAATCCCATTATTATGAAATAATCTTCATGATACTCAAAAAAGCGAAAATATGCTTAAACGAGAATAAACTGTTAGTGATTAGAAAGAGCTTCTCTGAAGTAAAGCAAAAGTTATGTAGTTTACTTTACTTCACATATTCGGTGTACAACAATTGTATGGTATTCAAATGAACTACTTTATTAGTGACACAATACAGGAAGGATTAAATACAAATTACCTAGCAAATATCATTTCATAGTTTTTACTTCAAATTGCATGTAAGATTTTATGAGTAATCCTGTCATCGAAAACGTGGTATATATTACAATTTATTTTTAAGTAGAATGCTATAGGGATTTCTATAAACCATAAAAGAGATTGTGACGATAATTTGCAATGTACAGTGGCTTCAAAACCAGTTTGGGGGTGCCAATGGGCCAATGCTCTTTAAAAAAATTTAATATACGGTATCCTGTATAAGGGATAGGGCGTCTCTAACAGGTCTTTACAAAACCCTACCATATATTTTTTAAACCAAAATAAGCCGATTTAAACTTACTTAAGTAAACTTACCTTAGTACATAATTGCTAAATTTGGGAGCAATAAGGCCCCAGAAATACAATTTTGATAATTCTTTCAGTATAAATTTAAAACGGATTTCTGAAAAAATTTAATACATTGGCATAATTTGATGAAACAAAACAACATATTTTAATTATGTTTAATATCAAGCCATATGCGTAGAACTTGGATTTTTAATAATTTCATCCTTCCAGTTTCTACGCCAATGAAATAAAAAAACTTTAAGTATAAAATTTAGATTCAGAAACTTATTTACTACAATAAAGGAACTCTTGAAGAAACTCGATAACTCTCATGGTTTTATTAGAAAATTTAAATTTTCGTTGTTCTAAATCAAGGCCGTTCAATACTCTAATGCAGAATATACCGATATATGTTATTGGTATTTTGATATTGTCCAGGGAATGGTGGAGATTGTCGTTTACCAAGCCGTCGTTTACGATGTTTAAGAAATCTTTGTTTACAATCATTGATTGTTGTAGGCAGCGTTTTGTAATAGTTCCTGAAGTTGAAGTTGAAATTTTAGAACGTATTGAAAGAAGAAGATTGAGAACTAAACACCAGACAAATAGGTAAGGAAATAGAAGTTACTAAAGATATAGTTCATGGGGTACTTAAAAACAATTGAACTTAATGAACTATATTCATACCATAAATATACCTCCTGAAATGTGATTGAGTTTTTGTCGGTTTGTTAATAAGGAAAAACAAACAAATTTAAATTTTTGGCCATATTATTTTGTTTGCGATTTGTTTTTTACAAGAAGAGGGGTAATTAATTTTAATAATAAACACGTTCGTGCAGAGGAAAATCCGCCTCAAATGAAATTTTTCAATAAACCACCTCCCTCTGGTGGCACTATACTGCACTAATATCTAAACCCAGCTGATTTACGTCAAAGTTCTTACGTCCAACGTTTCTAGCCCTGCAGGCCCTTCAATGAAGCATCTACTTGTAGCAGATTCATGGAGATATTTCAATATCATTGAAAGTTTTAAATATATGTTTAGAATCAGGTATTATAAACAAAGTTTGTTTAGAATGAATTTTTAGTCTTGGTTATGTTTACCATTTAATGTCAAACCGTATGTCATTCAGCCTTGGGTATGTTCAGTGACGCATACGTGGTAAATCTCAATAGACCTTTTCATTTTATATGCGCGCATGCGTAGTGTGCATGATATTTCAGCGCCAATTCTCTGTGAGGACAGAAATCGAATTGTCCATATGATTACACGTAAATATAAATGTTCTTTATTTAAAAGTGAATTAATATTACGGTAAGTTTGTATGCTTAAAATGATTGTCACTCAATCTAATATCTTTTTCAGTAAATATGAAGTGAAGGTAGGTACAATATTGCTATTATTATTACTATTTTCTAACTCAATTACACCGGTTGAACACAATCCTTTTTATAGTTTGCGTTTTTATTAAAGATGGGATATTTTATTTAAAGATGGATAATGTAAACCCACCGGCAAATATTTCTTTTAAAGTAATTAAATTACACGAAGACGATATACCTGGGGCAAAACTTCCAAAAAATATTTAAGGAAAACAATAATACTGCTATTTATTATTTTGGATATGTTATTGAACTTCTCGTCGGTTCTGTGGCAGTTTTTCAACCATTTTTTGTTTATTTTACAAGTAGCACATGTTGCAATATGTTTATTTTGCTGTTTGCTTTTGCTTTTTGTCTATTTTTCGGAAGATTTTGCAAGGTTTAGGAAATCTAACAAACTGCACACCTAACCTATATCCAGGTCTATCGTCACTGCTAGTAGTTTTACACATTCCAAAAACACAATACATAGTAGCACCACGTTATTTAACCATATTGAAACTCATTGTTTAATTAGTTTACGATAATAACACCAGAAAACACTAAACAATGTTGCAGTTACAAAATGTGAGTTTATTTCATTTATCCGCCAATGTCACAATTTACTAGCGCATGCGTATCACAGCAAATCTAAAATGAAAAGGTCTATTAAGATTAAACATTTTCAACTCAAATTTAGATTTAATATGATGGCTGGAATAAATGTTAATTTTATTTTTGGTCCTGTCATTATTCCACCGATATTAACGGGTAAAATATATTTGTAACATCTATAAAATACGTTGATAAATTTGTTAGATGATTTATCTTTGCAACTTCGGAGAGATATGTGGTTTATGTACGATGAAGCTCCACCGCATTTTTCTATTCATTTAGCATTCTTTTCATTTAAATGTTCTAAACCACTTAAATAAGCAGTACCCAAACACATGGATAGGTAAAGTTAATGACGCCCCTGTAAATTGGCCACCACCTTCTCCAGACTTCTATTGGATTACATTTTATGGGGGCAATTTAAGTCGATAGTTTACATGACACCTGTAGACAATGAAGAACAGTTGTGCCAACGTATTTAAAATGCAACAAACAAAATTTGGATTTGTGATGGGTATTTTGGGTTGTCAACTAGTGTTTCTGGTATTTCGTATTTTAAGCGTGTGCGGTCTTATACTCCCACAATTATACTCCCACACCGAGATTTACGTGACCTTTGGTTCCTGATTAGCGCACCTGAATTCGTCCTTTGGCTGCTAAATGTTCGTCGAGGAATACTGCGTTTTTAGTATGTAAAGCCAATTTAAAGTAGTTTGTGTAATTACATAGTGTAAGGTTTAGCGAAGATTGGCGATTAACTTTTGTTAATAATTCTGCAATAATACTTTCCAAGGTGAGGCTAATTTTTGGCACAAACGCTATTGCGCACTTTTCCTATGTACTCGGAATTTAAGGCTAGATTTACCGATCAATTTTGGGGAATTGAACGCCAAATGGGAGTTTGAGCTATAGTCGGCCGAATTTGTGCACGGGTTATACGTGGAACATTTTTTGAAATATGCAGCCAAGAGACGATTTTGGGAGCCTCGTTATCGGGAGGCCTTTTTGATTGCAATCATTGCCCGCCATTTCCCTCCGAATATATCGTCGTGTTTAGTGACTACGGGCTCCTTTTCCGATGCTCTGAAACGACTCAGGCAGGCCGACTATTTTCACGGGAAGACAGATGGCATATATAGGAACGCAACAGCAGCTCCACAAACAAATTCTCCTCAATATAACAATTTTAATACTTATTGTAATACTTATACTTATTATACTTAATTTTAATAGAAGGCGCGAACCAAACCGATTTCCGGCTGATAAAAAGGTTTGTTGTATGGAGATTTTGGAGGAAAAGTCGGATTTCCAAGAGGGTTTTTTTTGTCGTCGGAAAACTACCAGTTACTCCACTGTTAGCCCCCAGTTTGGAGTGTAACCGTATTATTAACGAAGGAGTCAATTTCTCGATAAATCTTATGAACAATTCTGTCGATGACTTGTTGCACGAGCCAGACGAACGTGCAGTTCTTCCCACCAAATTGCCGTTAGTTGCTTTTTCGGTCGATGAAGTAGCCACCACCGCTTTGGTGGATACTGGAAGCCAGATAATGGTAAATTCTCAATTTTCTGGGATTAGATATTTGCGTTCGACAAGAATATCCCAATTTTCTAAAATTCGGGAGTTTGCATTGCAGTTTGCATGCATTTCGGGAGCGTTTGCATGCAAGCAAGTGTCGCCTCAGGTTCTGTTGGCATTCAAGATTTTTGAAGTTTTGAGTTTCAGAGCGAACTTCTTATAGTACCAAGACTTGTGTATCCAGTTGTGTTAGGTGTCGATTTTTTGCAGGGAATTCACGGTAAGCTAGACTTTGATCTACAACAGTTACGGTTTTGTAGGGCGGGTGTTTGGAACGCAGTTGCTTTACTAGGTGGTTTGGAAAACAGCGAGGGTGCTAACCAAGTGGGGCTCCAAGCAATGGCGGTTAACCGGGGTCGACCAACCATTCCCGTTTTCATAGCTTCGTTGCCTTCCCCCAATTTTGAAACTGCAGTTAATTCTTCTGACTCCTGCCCAACGGTTTTTATTTTGACAACTATTAAAACGCATTTTAGTAATATTTTCTGATACTCCCGGATTAATGCAAGTTTATGTGCACAAAATACATTTATCGGATGATAGGCCTTTTATGCAACGACCCTACCCGATTCCGTTTGCACATCGCGATGCTGTAGCGGCTGATAACCATAAAATGACCCAGGCGGGTATTATTGAGCGTGCAAACACACCGTATTGTTGTCCGTTGGTTACCGTCGTTAAGAAAGACGGCTCGGTTAGGGTGTGTTTGGATGCCCGTGCATTAAATAAGGTGATGTGTCCAGACACAGAACAGCCCCAGCCTTTGGAAGACATTATACGGAAGCAGGACAAAGACAAAACATATACCGGGTTTCTGCACGGAAATAAGGCGTACCAGTTCTGTGTACTTCCTTTCGGTTTGGATACTGCCGTGTCAAGTTTTACTCGGTGTATGGAGATAGTCCTTAAAGCTTAACTCCGATCTTTTGGGGTATCCTATGTTGACAATTTGCTCATATATTCGAGCTTTTATGAGGAACATTTGGAACATTTGCAAGCGGTGTTTGATCGATTAAATCGCGCAGGCTTTACTTTACGGTTGAAGAAATATATGATTTTCAGAAAAGAGATAAAGTTTTTGGGGTACCTTATCAGTACTGATGGCACAAAGCCAGATCCAGACCGCATTCAGGCGATTTGCGATTTCCCCGCACCAGGGAATGTTAAACAGTTGCAGGCTTTTTCGGGACTTTGCCACTTTGATCGGTCGTTTATCAAACGATTTGCTACCGTGTTAGAACTTTTGGTGCATTTGTTGGGGATGAGAAGTGTTTGGAATTGCGGACAACCTCAAATTCGTGCATTTCAATTAATAAAAGAAGTACTCTCTACATCTACCTATCCTTGGCATCCGAACCGTTTTTCGTTCAAACGGATGCCAGTGACTATGGTTTAGGCGCGTCTCTATACCATTTAGTTTAGACATTATGTGGCTTATGCTAGAAGGTTATTGGTAAATCGCAAGCGTAATTACAGCATACCGGAGAAGAAAACTTTAGCCGTGGTTTGGGCATTGCAAAAATGGCGAGTCTTTTTGTTGGGTAAGACATTTCACGGTTCGCACCCATCATCGAAGCCTATCTTATCTATCGTCTTGCCGGTTGTTGTCGTCACATATTACACGCTGGGTACTTGCGTTGCAAGAGTTTGATTTCACGATTGAGTATATTCCCAAGAGCTCCAACACACTCCCCGATGCGCTGTCGAGGCATCCTTCTTCCAGACCACCTACCTCCACCGACAAACCCTTCCGTTTGCTTTCTCTGTTGGCTTTGCCACAACGTTTTCGCCAATTGTTGGATAGCGTTCCCGGTGCTCAGGCGTCAGATTCCAAATTAGTGGGTATACGTAATGAACTGACGCTACCGATTATTGACAACAAGGTCCTCACTCGTTTTTTCCTCGAGATAATATCTTGTTTCTTAAAAATAATATCTTGTTTCATCATCCAGGGATTTTCCCTTTGTTATGTGTCCCGCGTTCTTTGGTAGACGAATTCGTAATGTTAACAAAACTTGGAGCGCGTTGCGTCGTGAGGTCTGGTGGCAAAATATGCAGAGGGATGTTAAGCGAATTGTTAGGGCTTGTCATCAATGTCAAGTTACTAAACATTCAGTTCTGCCAAAGCCCCCCTTCCAGTCAATTATTCTATTCAGACCCGGACAGTTGGTGTCTTTGGACCTATTTGGTACGCTACCACGGTCACGTGCTGGGGTTGTTTACATTTGTGTGTGTCTGGACATGTTCAGCAAGTTTATAACTTTGTATCCATTGAAGGTGGCCACTACTCGGTCTATCTTGCAAAGGATGACTACAACCTACTTTGTAAAGTTTGGTCCACCCGAATGCTTGCTTACCGACCATGGGACCCAGTTTTCGTCAAGATTTTGAACTACAGCTTTGCGGAAGTTTAACGTGGTTCCTGCATTCAGCTCGGTGCGGCATCCACAATCCAATCTGGTAGAACGGGTAATGCGGCGTTCGATGTAGACAAAGTGGAAGAGCTACTAAATAGTGTCGTTAACGAGTCAACAGGATTTTCTCCTGTTGAATTGCAGCTCTCCAAACGTCCGAATTTATTTGTTATCAAAGTTATTGGGGCTGCCAGAGCCTTTAACTAACCATGATCAGCATGTGAAGCTATTCTTGGCTAAAGAGACTTCAGCATCTAGCGCCCAGCGTAGAAATGCTAACCAACGGAAGCGATAAACTTTTCAGGTTCACTTTAATGTGGGAGATATGGTTCTTTTAAAGGCTAATCCAGTGTCGTCTACAGTAGACAGAATTACTAAAAAGTTTCTGTTATTACTTGAGGGACCGTATCGGCTTAATAAACCTCTGACGGACTACACTTTTATTTTATCGGATCCGGTCAACGGTTCGGAAAAAGGCCAGTTTCATGTCAGTCTTTTGAAACCTTATGTTGTTGTGGAGGGATAGCAGTTTCAGGTTTATATTTGCTCAATACGTTTTCATTTATCCAAATATAAAGGGGCCAGTTGTGATGGGTATTTTAGGTTGTCAACTAGGATTGCTGTTATTTCGTATTTTATGCGTGTGCGGTCTTATATCCCACACCAATTTTTTTACAATTATACTCCACACCGAGATTTGCGTGACCTTTAGCTTCTGATGAGCGCACCTGAATTCGTCCTTTGGCTGCTAAATACGTCGTGGAATACTGCGTTTTTAGTATGTAAAGCAAACTTAAAGTATTTTGTGTAATTACATAATGTAAGGTTTTGCGAAGATTGGCGATTGACTTTTGCAAGAACCTTTAGGGTTTCTAGACCTGGTCTTACAGGTATGTGATTTTCTTTGATTTTGGGGTTCAATTTCCTCGTGGCCTTCATTTTCTATTGTGTAAAATAGTTGCCACGTTTCCTATTGGTTGTTTATTATCAAATATGTTTTTTTTACAGAGTTAATCTAGTTGTTCTCATTGTAATTGTTATAATTAATTTGGTTTGAATATACGCCACCGTCCGGTGCGTTTTTCTTGGCTGTAAGTGGTTTTTTCCTGGCTTCTGATTTTTACCTATCACAGATTTAACTATTTAACTTAGTAATAGTAAGTATAATGAAGATTAGTTTTAATTATTGTTTTGTGTATTTTGTACAATCTTGAACAATTTCTCTCAAAAATTGCATGTGAAACAACCACTCGAAACAACAAACGAGTAAATTAACTATTAATTAAGTAATTAATTAATTTTTTTAATTATTAATTAATTAATGCAGTTTTTGTGCGCGGTTGTTGTTAATTGTTAATAAAAAAATAATAATATAATCGCTCATAACTCAGTAACTACTTCGGATTTTCCAAGGAAACAGCGTTCAATAGAGAATGAAAATACATTTAAAATGAGGTATCACAAGACCACCCTTTACATTAAAAAAAAATAGTTGATAGCGCCCTTTCAGCATTAGCCCATTTGACATGTGTCAATTTTATGGCAAAAATTAGATTAAATGACCAGATTTTACACGGTTTTTATTTGAGTTCAATATCTTATTCGGTTCAAAAGTTAGCATGGAGGTGGGGAGTTTTTACGTCCGCACGGTATAATTTTTGAAATATGTTACTAAATAAAATATTATACATAATATTTAAAAAGAAATGCAACAGAAAAACTAAAATCCTATAAAACAAGTACTGAAAAACTGAAGTCACGGAAAACAGCCAACGAATAATAGCCCAGTCAAATTAAATCAAAAAATGGCAATCGAGAGAAAAAAATTCAAGAGTTTTGAAAATTGGTATGGTTGTTTGTTGGTATCCACAGTACAACATTCTAAAAGTCCTGGAGGGTGGGGTGCGGACGGAAGGTGTGAGAGCCTATTAAGGGTGATTTTTTTTTATTTTTGATTATATTTTTGAAACTATTAATCCTACAGAAAATTTACAAGTGTACAAAATTAAAGTAGATAAAATTTTCTTTAAAATCGTACTTTTATTTTTTTGGTACACCGTACACTTTAAAAGTTATAGGGTAGAAAAAACATATTATATGTAAAATTACAGAGAATGCTAAATACTTAAATAGAATTATGAACATTTCGACACGATATATTATATTATTGAGAAAACTTATAGGTTTGATTCTTCAACTAAATCGTCATCAGACTTCTGTTCTTCTTGTGGAGGGCTATTTGTGCAGCTTCCCTCACAATTGCCGCAGACCAAAGTGCATGTTATTCCAGCCCTACGACAACCGCATCGTACTCCACAACCAGCTATACATTTGCAAAATATAGTTTTCATAATTGAGTCAAGAGCTGCTGGGTAATTACTCATAATAGGTTCGAGAAATCCATCCACACCCCGTTTCCATCCATAAGTCTCAGGTGTAAGCGAATTGCCCAACCATACTTGCACTTGCAGATAGACTCTGTGAACATGATGCTGGGCAGAGCCTCTTGTTGGTGGCAAATACGCAAGGTCTGGCTTTAACTTGTTGGCAGACTTTAAGAAAACGGAGTACCTGTGGCTGTTCAAGTGTGTCTGACTATTATGACCTATTATGACTAATTACCCAGCAACTCCTGACTCAATTATAAACAACTATATTCTGCAAATGTATAGCTGGTTGTGGAGTACGATCGGTTGTCGTAAGGCTGGAATAAGATGCACTTTGGTCTGCGGCAATTGTGATGAAAGCTGCACAAATAGCCTTCCACAAGAAGAGCAGGAGTCTGATGACGATTTACTTGAAGAACCTATAAGTTTTCTCAATAATATAATATATCGTGTAGAAAATGTTCATAATTCTATTTAAATATTTAACATTCTCTGTAAGTTTACATATAATATGTTTTTTTCTACCCTATAACTTTGAAAGGGTACGGTGTACAAGAAAAATAAAAGTACCATTTTACAGAAAATTTTTATCTACTTTAAACTTTTGTACACTTGTAAATTTTCTGTAGGGTTAATAGTTTCAAAAATATAAGCAAAAATAAAGAAAAAGTCACCCTTAATAAGCTTTCTTACCCCCCGCTCGCACCCCACCCTCCAGGACTTTTAGTATGTTGTACTGTGGATACCAACGAACAATCATACCAATTTTCAAAACTCTTGGATTTTTTTCCCTCGGTTTATCTAATTTGACTGGACTATAAAAAAACATGGAATAAAAAAAGTTTAAACATAAAATTTAGATTCAGTAACTTATTTACTACAAAAAGGTGCTTTTAATGAAACTCGATGATTCTCACTTGGTTTTAGCAAAAATTGTATTTTAATAATTTGCAATATTTGCAATCTTTTTAATAAGATACATTACATGATTACAAATAATTAAAATTTAATAATAAATAATAATACACCAATAATGATATAAAAATTGTTCAAAGTGCCCACCATTTACACATATACAAGATTTATACGACGAAGAAAATTGAACTGTACTCTTTGCATAACTTTTTTACAACCTTTAAGATTTTTCGTTTTATCTTGAATGTTCGATAGCGAACTTAACTTTTTTCTCCTGTTGATTCCAAATCAAGTCCGGGATTCTAATTCCAGTTCCAATGGAATTAGATGATGTCATGTAAACTATGAATTTAAGATGTTCCCATAAAAAGTAATCCAATGGAGTTAAGTCTGGAGAACGTGGTGGCCAATTTACAGTGGCTTCATTATTTCTACCTATCCAGTTGGTTCGGTACTGTTGGTTTAAGTGGTTTCGAACATTTAATGAAATGCGGTGCAGCTCCATCGTGCATAAACCACATGTCTCTCCGAAGTTGTAAAAGTAAATAATCTTACAAATCCGGCAACGTATTTTGTAGATGTTGCAAATTAGGTTCTCCCGTTAATCTTTGTGGAAAAATAACAGGGCCAAGACTAAAATTATAAATTATTCCAGCCCAAGCATTAATTCTAAATTCGGATTGAAAATGTTTTACCTTTATTGCATGCGAATTTTCCTCTGTATAAACGTGTTCATTATGGGAATTAGTTACCCTTCTTCTTGTGAAACACACTTCATCCGTAAACAAAATAATGTTGCTAAAGTTAAAATCGGTTTCTCTTTGCCTATTAACAAACCGACAAAAGCCCAACTGCATTTCTGGATCATAGAGTAACAGATCTTCAACTGGTATGTTATGGAAATCATGTAGCAATTGTTTTTTAAGTATTCCATGAACTGCATCTTTAGATACTCCTATTTCCCTTACCTATTTGCCTCGTGCTTAGTTCTGGATCTTCTTCATCCCGTTCTAAAATTTCTTCTTCAACTTCAAGAACTCTTACAAAACGCTGTCTACCATAATTAATAGTTGTAGGAGCAAAGCGACCAGTCTCCGGAAGACGTCTCTCAACCGTTGCAAACGTTGGGTGACTTAGTAAACGACGATTTGGAAACCTTTAAGAGTACACCTTGACACACTTTCGACCATTCCCTTGAAAATATCCAAACACCAATAACATATTGGTATATTCTGCATTAGTGTATTGTACGGCAGAGAAAAGGGAGAGACATAGAAGGCGCGTTGTCTATCTATACAATAAGAGTAAAATTAAGCGAAAATTTGATGGTGGGTAGGGACGGGGGCAAGGAGATATCACCTAAAAGGATCACAGACTTAGAACGCAGGCAAAAACAAAGCCAAGAAATTTTTAAAGTTTTATGGCAATAGGTGTTTTGAGTTTACAATAGTTTTATTAGGATTACTATCAAAACCAACTTAAAATTGTTCGTCTAAAGACAGAAAACATTCCCAAAAATAGAATACTATACGTACAAAAATATCTAAAAACGCAAAACACATTGGACGGACAAAAACACCAAAACAACTAAACATGTTTGTTAAATGTAATAATTTTAAATTATTTTTTAGTAACTTATTTTGTTCTTCAATAACTATTGCAAATTATTAAAATACAAATTTTGCTAAAAGCATGAGAGTAATCGAGTATTATTAAGAGTACCTTTTTTCTAGTAAATAAGTTAAGAAATCTAAATTTAATATTTAAATCTTTTATGCTCCATTGGCGTAGAAGTTGGAAGTGCAATATAATTAGAAAATCCAAGTTCTACGCCTATGAATTGATATGAATCATAATTTTGTAATCGACTTTTTTGCTTTATAAAACTATGTTATCGCACTAAATTTTAACAAAATCGCATAAGCCGTCTTAAATTTAGTTTGCAAAAACAATTTTAAAATTGTACTTTCGGCACCGTCTAGCACCCAAACTAAACGTCTTTGTTATAAGGTAAGTTTACTTAAGTCGGCTTATTTTGGAGAAATATGTGGTAGTATTTTGTAAAGACAAAAAGTCTTTACAAAATACTATACAGGGTGTCTGTAAAAGACAGACACCCTGTATACAAGTGCATTTTATAGTGAGCACTTTATAGTGAACGCAACTCGAAACGCAAGACCCAGTTTTTTGGTACAAGCATTTTTTGTTTTATTTTTTATATTTGTATTTGAATTTGATATTTATTTAGTGTTTGTATGATTTAGTGTTTGAATGATTTGGGTGTTAGAAATTCGATCAATAATTTTTTTTTTACTGAAATATATAGGTTTCTGTAAGGGGTGTAATATATTTCTAGCTATTCAGTAAATGCAAGTAGAATATATAGTTGGTGCAAAAAAAAGTGGCGGTCACGTCATCAATTTTTGGATCTAGTTCAGATGTTCGTATTGTATGGCTACGCTATACAAGCGCACGCCAATATGCTTGGATGCAGTGATGAACGTCATCAAACCAACATACGTAGTTTGATGACGTTGATACGTATAAATTGATGACTTGTGATGTTCTGTCTTTGCACAAACTATATTCAGTGGACACGCCCTCAAAATTTAATCTGACGCAATTGTTTGTACGTAAAAGCCGGTTTCACACGCTACAAATTCATATAATCGAGAAATTGTCTGTAGAAAATGAATAAAAGCTTGAGAGAAATGCTTCAATGCTTTATTGATATAAATAAGTGCTGTTTATCGTTAAAAACGTTACTATTATAATTTACAGTTGAACAAATATATGGTTTTGAATATTCGAGATTTTTGTCTTAAACATTTGATAAAACAAAAACTGTTTCTGTAAAACTATTATCTATTTAATTATGTAATTGTTCGTGGACGGGCACGCGTTCGCATAGCTCTGATTTAAACGCAGCACTCGCAATTTCGCATATAGACATACTAGGTCTTTGAGCCGACACCTTTTGATCAGTCAGCCGCATCTGAGCTCCCCTGGACGGGTGGTGTAAACGGTAGGGCGAGTAACCCCCGCGATTT
>CAUVYR010000095.1:0-11753 GCA_963556235.1 Cryptophagus acutangulus | reverse complement strand
GTACTTCTAAAAATCTGGCAACACTGATTGGGAAGGCATGCGAATAGATATAAAAACATATGTGCAGAGTTGTCACGAGTGCAATGTGTTTAAGAGATCTCGACGCCCGATTGCCGAATTACAAAGATTTGCGGTTCCGGAAGCAGTTTTTGAAAGATGTGCTATGGATATAGTAGGACCACTTAACAGATCAGCCAAAGGACATAAGTACATCTGGACGTTTATGGATTATCTGTCTAGATACGTGGAGCTAATCCCTATACCAGACATTCAGGCTAGCACAGTTGCCAAAGCGTTCGTTACAGAAGTAATAACACGTCATGGGACTCCACGAGCATTGCTAACAGATAGAGGCACCCAGTTCTTATTAGGAATGTTAAAGGCGAATCAGGATAGGATGATAGTGTGATTCTAAGACAGTAGATGGCGTGGAATTTATTTTGTATTTTTTGCCAAACCTAATGGGCCTACTTTTAACATAAATAGCTCAATTTGTTTAGAGATAGATTAGAATTAGAGCCAACATATTTTTTTCCATTTTTATTTTGTTTTAAAATAATATTTTTTTACTTTTTTCAAAAAACAAAATTTGAAAAATGTGGCAGCCGGTGCAGTTAAATATTGATATTTCATTTGCAAAACATTTTATATTTTGAAATTTGGTTGAATAGTTTTCGCCTAATTCGAAAAATACGAAAAGTCTTTTGATCTACCCCGCCGCGTATGCAACATGTAAAGTCGACTACGTTCTGACCAGTTGTATCGAATGCGCTAGACGTACTTTTTTATTGCTACGCTGTGCCAGCGCATTACAGTATATGCTAACAATAACAGGAACGTACGGAACGAACGGTCGCAGCCGGCGCTGCGACATGATTTCTTAGATTTTATGAATACAATCAATGTGAATGCCAAAGAAGTTACATGCACGTATGTGTTTCGTCTTATTGTCGTTTAGTGCCGTCCTATGAAACCATAGCAGATAATCTTGCTGCAAATCGTGTTTGTTGCGTATGTTAGTCTTGTAGGCCCAAATAGTGTTGTTCTTAAGACTTAATAAAAAATATGGATTCTCGATATTCAACTAAAGGCTCAAAGCATCTTCGACTTTCTTCAAAACCCAAAAAAAGTTAAAATCTTTAAAAATTAAAAACTTGCTTCAAAAAAGGTAAGTTGTAAATTTTTCTTCCTGCTAATAATAATAGTCCAGTCAAATAAAATTGAAAATGGTAATGATTGATTGACGTCAATTGATTTATAAAATTTATAAAATAAGTTTTTTTGTAATTTTAAATAATTCAATTTTTAGTAATTCTAAAATTTCAGTAATGGGTAGTAAGAGGCTTCAATTTTCTATAATTATTGTATGTTTACATTTCTTGTTCACATGATGTGCAAGTAAATTATGTACTTTTCTGTAAATTTGACTGGTCTATAAAGTCAAGTCACTGCGTTTTTGTTTGATCTTTTTGTTCGACGATCAATTCTTTTTATCAAAACCGACGCAAAAGTGACGACCGAAAACAACGACGGTTTTCCGTTTATTTTTTTTTATAATATGACAACCAAATATGACATTTTACTTTCTGGCACAGAACTCAGCAATTTGCCATATCGAATGAACAAGGCAGAGGTTCTAATATTAATTGTGTGCCAATGCCAAGTTCTTCGTCGGAAGTTCTCTTGCCATTGGACGAAAACATTCCGGATGTTTAGGCTCCTATTCAAGAACAAAGTGTAAAATCACGAAAGCGAAAACTAACACCATCGGTCAAGAGAAAAAGTCGAGTGATAAATCCAGGACTGTTAAATTATAATATACAAAAAGCTGCCTCCAAAATCATCAACAATAACGAGACTTCAAAAATTATTAGTGTTATTCATCCCACAAAAACCCAGAATCACACTCCAAAAAATTATCAGTTAGGATCCATAACCCCCGACGTTTCTGTATTTGACTTCATTGAAACCGAGGAAGAAGTTCCTTTTCTACGAAATTCAACTTTTGTTGATGATGTAGAACCTGAACAGATTCCAGAAAGTGGTTCAAATGAAATTTATGACGAACTAGAAACCGAGGTTGCATATCATGATGCCACTCGAGATATTGCTAATGGTTCTGTTAATGGCCGATTTATAGTTGATGGACAACATTTTCTTCGGTAAATGAGGAGTTTAGAAAACCATCGATTTACATGCCTTAAAAGTACAAAAGGTTATTTCAGAATGATTGCTTCTAATACAAAGTTGCTTGTTTGGACACTAAAATTTCAATGCCCATACTGTAAAGTAGTGAAACTTATTGATAGTGAGCCTGCAGAAGACAAAACAAATCGAGGAAACATATCAAACAATATTCCATTTCCAACTCGTAAAATGGATCTATTGACAATAGCTGATAGTGCTGTCTGGGGTTTTATGGCAATTGGTGGGGGCCATACAAATATAGAAGAAGTATTTTCTACTATGGGAATTAAAAGTATAGATAGTAAATCTTTTCAAAGAATTGAAGCGAAATTGGGAACAGTAAGAGTAAAATGTATTTAGTTAAAGGTGTATTTTAGTAGTATTTTTATAGATATGGAATGAATTATTGTATGAGAGCATGATTGAAGCAGGAAAAAAAGAAAAAGCTTTAGCTATTGAAGAAGGAAATGTTACTGAGGAAGGAATACCATGGGTAACTGTGGTTGTAGATGGAGAGTGGTTTCATCGAAGCCATGGCCACCGAAGCCATGTTTTTGGCAAACATGAAAATTGCAAAAGCTATTACTGTTCTGAAGAGGTGAAGGAAGTTTTGTTAACTCCTAATCAACAAGAAGCATTAAATTACGTTCAAGAGACAAATAATACAAATAATACAAATAATAAGACAAATAATACAAGCAATTATGCAAAAAATCTGATGTCTTTGGTAGCAAAATTCAGCGGAGGAAAGCAGGTAAATCGTTGCAAACGAGGTTCTTACGAATTTCGCGCTCGTGGTGCTGGGGTTGACTATCAATTAGGACCTTGGTGGCACTACAATTCCATGAAACGTATAGTAGCAAAAAGTCCTTCGCTTGCAATAAAACGTTTCGCCATAAAGCGTGAGAGAAGGATTGTAAACACAAATAAATCCCTTTTTATTTCCAAGGCATGTAAACGAAAAAAAGTATTTTTTTATCGAAAAGATAAAGAAGATTACGGTGATATGTGCCAAAAATTAGATTTAGACGAAGAAGAGTTAAATAAAGAATGCGAAAAATTTACGAACAGCTTGAAAGTAAATCTAGAAACAAGAGACGCTTTAGAATTGAAGACAAGAGGGCAAAGTGATAATGATGTATGGTTTCAAGAACGTAAATTTCGAATTACTGTTTCAAATTTTGGACTTATTGCTAAATGACGCGCAAGTAGTAAATGGGCCAAACTTGTTGACACTTTTCTATATAAAAATAAAAAATTTGAGAATGCTGCAACGCACTATGGAAAAAGCAATGAAAAACAAGCTATAGCTGCGTATTCAGAAAAAACCGGTGAAGAAGTCACTGAATGTGGTTTATTTGTTGATTTGGATTATGGCTTTTTGGGTGCAACACCGGATGGCGTTACAAAGACTGGAGGTATTGTAGAAGTAAAATGTCCGTCAACTGCATCAAGTATGACCATCCCAGAAGCCGCACAAAAAATTAAAGGTTTTTGTCTGGATAAAAACGCTCGATTAAAACGAGCACACAATTATTATTTTCAAATTCAGGGACAACTACAAATTACTAAAAAACTATATTATGATTTTGTTTTATGGACTCCTAAAGATCTTTATGTTGAACGTATTTTTCCCGATGCCGCTTTTTGGCAAACAGTCGTTTTACCAAAATTAATATTTTTTATAATAACCCTTTACTACCGGAAATAGTTGACCCAAGAAAGTGTCGAAGCATGCCTTTACGAGAACCAGAAAATCCAATCACCTAAAACCATGTTATGTACCGGCATATTGTGTTTTTATACTTCTAAAATATACACTGTGTTTCACCTATAGGGCGTTGAAATACACAAAAAGAAACGTCTAGACAAGCTGTATAAATTATCAAAATTTGAAATCAAAATTTTTAAAAATAAAAAAAGTAAAGGGGTGGTGTCAGTCAAAGTAAAACAAACTGTAAATCTACAATAAAAATCGTTACAATTACATTTATTATTTTTATTTTCCTCTAGTATGATATTTAAGAGCAAACATTTTTATGTAATGTCGGATACGTCTAGTGGCGGTAAGATCAAAGATTAATAAATTTTTCGATTTTGATAAGAAATATTAATGAAAAATCCAAAAACAAAATATTCTTCGTGATCAGTATAGCTGACCCATTCTGCGCTGGCTGGCAGTTTTCCAAAAAATTTGTTAAATAAAATTTAATTTTTTTTAATTTTTGAACCATTTAAAAATTTATAAATTGGTTACGTTGGCGCTGTTTATAATTATTTTTGATACATTGCTGTTTTTAAAAATGGGATCATTTTTAAAAACAACAATTTTTCTTATAGTTTGCTTAAAAAATTAAATATATTTTTGAACTATGTTTTTCTCTCTTGCACACGTGGTCGTCCTGATTCGCCTTAAAGAAGTGTGCAAATTGCTGGAAATAGACCAAATTCAAACAACGGCGTACAGACCACAGTGCAACGGTATGATAGAGAGAATGCACGCCAGTTTAAAGGACCGCCTAAAACACTTTGTGCAAAAGAAACCCAGCACATGGGACGAGATGTTATGTTTCGTAGCCATGGCGCATCGGTCAAGCATACATAGTTCGACAAAGGAGACTCCCTTTTTCCTCCTCCATGGAAGAGAGATGGTCATGTCATTCCACGCTGTACTAGAGCCATCTCAGTACAAGTATGATATAGCAGAGAACTATGCCAGCGAAATAATGGCACGTTTGAGCCAAGCATTTGCATCAGTAAGACAGAATCTCCAGGAATGTGCCAAACGACAAACCAAAAACCACAAGAAGCATAAACATGCAAAAACGCAGAAGTTTGCAGTTGGTGATAAGGTGTACCTGTATACACCCCCTATCGGTAAATTGAAAATACCCAGGAAGTTTGTTCCTACATGGGGCGGACCTTACAGAGTGATTGGAATTCAAGATGAGGGGTCTATAGAGTAAAGGAGATCTATGGAAAGCGAGAGCAAGTGGTGCACGTGGATCGCATGAAACCATACCACGAGCTTCATATAGAAAAAAGGCGAACTCTGAAAGTGCACCAAGAAAACTGCAGCGTCAAATGAATCCATTACCATCAGAGAAATTAGACTATGCGGAGTCGGAAGAGGACGAAGACCCGACGCAGATTGTAACACAGGCAGAAATTCACTCGGAAAACGTAGAAGAGACGCAGAGAAGATCTGAAGAAATTGTAGATCAGAGAAGCAACATTGATACTGCGGAAATTCAAGCCGACGTTGGCATAAGGCAAGACGTGCAAGAGATTGAAGAACAGAATCTTCACCATCCGGTGACAAGTCGGTATAATACGCGAAGTCGAGGAAACGTAGAAATGCAACCCTGGATGTATGATAAGCGGTTGTACGAAAAACGAAATTAAATTAGAGACATTAACGAAATTATAATAGTGATTTAGTGTTGTACGCTTAGTTGTTAGTTTATATTTAAATGAGTATGTTTATGTGGGGAAGTTTGTGAGGGGTTTTTGTTGTAGAGAGCACAATATGGCAAACATTATCCGTGGCCTAGTCATGCTGCTGGGCGCTCACATAGTAGAGGCTTTAGTAGCGTACGATTGTCGAGGAGCGGGATCCAACCTTACCGTCATCTCCTTGCAGAACGTAGCGCCATGCCCAGAACCTGAAACAGGATATTCCTCGCGATCAACTGCAGTGAAGGTGTTCCAGCGGCAACACATCACAGAAGTGACGGTGCAAACGTGCTTAGTGGAGATTACAAGACTTATAACTTACTGTGGGTGCACGGGCATTCATCAGTAGTGAGCCAAGGACTTTTGTTCACGAAGTAGGTGCGGCTGGATGTAAAACTATGCATCGTGAACACCGTTTTATGGGATTTAATAATCAAGTTATTGACGAACTTAAAGCTAATTCGTCAATCCAGGCCTCGATGACCTTAGCGGGCAGTGTGAGTCGAGACGGCTCATGTCAAGGGGTTTCGTATACTCAGTTTGGCATGTCATGGGAAGGTGTAGTTGTAACAGCGGGAATAAAAATCGAACTAAAAGACTATAGTGCAAAAGTGCAGTTGAACACAAATGAGCTTCGGCTACGGGACGGCTTAGTATGTAAATTTACGGACAACTATTGCATGGATGTAAACGTAGGAGAGACAACATGGGACACAGTGACAGTGCCGGAATGTGATCGGTTTGTGGTACTTTTTGACGGCTTCGCGGAAGTTGTTACAGAGAAACAGACACAAAAACATTACTTAGTGGTAGAGCAAGCTCCAAAAATCTTTGCGCTTACGTTGGTGGAAGAAAGGCATGTGTGCGGTGCCAAACAGTGCGGTGGGACACTGAACACCCTAATCTGTTTGTTGCGGAAGCTAAAAACATTCAAATGTGGCGGATACACAAAGTGCGGACAGCGGAAGTAGACTTAATGGTTTACACGAACAGTAAGTTTTTATACGTAGAGCAAGCATTAGGACGCGCACAAGATATGCTTTACGCGGACGCAGTACACCGCAGATGTCTTCTAGAACGCGAAGTTTTGAAAAATCGTTTAGTATTAGCACAATTTGCGCCTAATGCTATCAGCACCGTAATTAAGATGCAGCTTGGGTATGTCGGGAAAATTGCAGGCGAGGCTCTTTTTATTTTGCAATGCGTACCACAGATAGTGCAAGTGCGCCGCACTAGCAAGTGTTATCAAGAATTACCTGTGACAGCAGACAATCAATCGCTATTTATGTCACCAGTAACTAGAGTGCTTCAGATTCACGGTGTTGAAGATGACTGCAACCCAATAGTGCCAAACATGTACCACATCGGAGGAGAATGGGTAGGACTCGCACCGCATCCATTGTCTGGAATAGTACCTATCGAGCTTCAAGCGGGTACTACTAGCCATCTGAAGTTCAAACCAATTCAAGGATTGGGAGCGGGCAGTCTTTATACTAATGAAAAGGTGGCGGCAGCGCAACGAAATATGATGGCGGGCTTGAAGAGAAAAGCAGTAGCAACATTATACTGAGCCGAGTGGAAGGTGGGGAGGCTGAAGATCAAGGATACTCCCAACAAACCTCTTTAGTCCAGAAGAGATACGTCGTATATCGAAGAGTGCAGTAGAGTATCTGTGGGGCTGGATGACAATACTCGGCAATTTTATCAGTGGATGTTTGGGCATTTATTTCATGTTCCGAATTTTAAAGTTTTGTGTTGAAGTCGTATTAAATGGGTTGGCAATACATCGACTCGAAGGGTGGAGTTGGCGAATGGTAGCCAGTTTATGGGATACAATCACTATGTGGGTAATTCACCGAGCCCAACGAGCTAGAACGATGTCCACAGAACAACAAGCAATCGATAAAAAAAACGTCTGAGAAAAAAAACGTGCTCGGGTAGTTATATAAGGTAGATTATAGGGTAGTTATGTAAGGATAGGTAGGTCTAAAGTTAGGCACATAGTAATATAGTAATGTAATTTTGTTTTGTAAGATTTTAGGGCAAGTTGTTTTTTTTTTAACTGAGGGAGTAGCCCTCTTATGTTGAATTAGATAAGCAATTTTTTTATTATTTTTTTTTTTGTTTTTTGTAGTTGTTTTGTTGAAAAAGCTTAAGATATTGTACCATAAAAAATTTGTCGGGGAAGGAAGGTATGTTTAAACGGCTGAATTGTTGTTGCGGCCGTACTTTGTGTTATATTGTAAGGTAAAACAACGAGCGAGTATTGAGCGATAACAGACAAGACAATAGATGCACAATGAGTATTGATCAGATGTGCTTGAGTAGCGTCTACCGATGCCGTGGGATACAAATCATTTCCTTTTCTCCAGACTGATAAGAGTACGGATGCTATGAGATACAAAAAACGGGAAAAACGGGAGACCAAAAAAAAAATCAAGAGACGGTTCCAGCGGTCGAACAGGGGCAGTGGATACTCGAGAGGCAATAGGCCTACGCGCGAATAGGGTAGTGTTGCATTAGAGTGACCATCACCGAACTTTAGAGTGAATTAATATAAAAGAGAGCGTGAAGTGATACCAGGTGATAACTAGTGAGACCTAGTGATTCTCCGAGAAGTCTACACCCGAATTGGGGAACCACAGTTTGCTTCCCCATAAAATTAGGTACCAAAATCGTGAGTACTGTATTTTATTCCAAGCGGATCATAATTTGTACGTAAAGCGCCGGGTTACTGCTCAATGCTCGTGTGTGTGTTTTACTAAAGTTACCTTCTAGACCCGAAGTGTCGCCATTTCAATTATTGCGGCATGTAGGATTTTTGGTCTAGTATTATCTTATTCAGTTGTTTTATTGCATTAATTTAGTTTGCGCGTCAAAACCATAAAGTGGTTTTGTTTTAGGTGTAGCAGTTTTTATTCATTGTATAATAGACATTAATAAAGTTAAATGGATTGATTTTATTTTTTTTGTTGTTGTTTCTTTTCAACCCATGTTTGCGACATACTTTTTTTTTCGATAATCTTGTGATAAATGAGTAAAGCTAATTGCCGCCTTCACAATCCGTCGTTCCTACGCGTATTTTTATAAAGTCTACCTTTAATACGTAGCCGCACCAGGAAATTCGGGTGACGGTTGCAACACCTTTCAAACATAAGTTTAAGTTGAGAAAGTTTATTTTTTGCAGATTTTTCAAATCCTTGTACTAATAAAGAAGCTCTAAGAAGGTCAAGGTCTGAAGAATTTACAACTTTTATACCCGGAGCAACTTGTTCAAACAAAGTAATTAATTCTGTATTTCTATTCCCATCACATAAAAACAATTCACATTTTGATGGGTTGACTTCAAGTCCAAGTTCTTTTGCTAGACAAATAATTTGTTGAAAGTCCATTAAAACTTGCTCATGTAAATCGCCCAAAGAACCAACATCAAGGTACCAAACGTTAAGTTCAGAATTTAAAATTGGTTGAATACAGAAACTGAAAATTAATGGGCCAAGAGGATCATCTTGTTGAGCACCGACTTGAGACAAAATAGTTTTTGCACCATAAAAAAGCAACGATGGTTGCGAATAGCAATGCCAGAAGAATAGAAATAATAAAATAGTCTTTTCTTTAACAACACGAAGCATAACATCTCTCTGGACAGAATTGAAGGCATTACGAAAGTCTATCTTCAAAATAATTTTTTTATTATTTTCTGGATCTTTGATGAAAGTTCTAGTAGCGTGTATTGCAGACTCACAACCAAGTTTTGTGCAAAGCCTGGTTGGCGTGGGTTAAAATAAAAAGCCAATTCACCGCGAACTTTTGAACAAGAGATTTTTGCAAACAAACGTCGAAAAATGCAGCTAATTGCAATCGGACGTAAGCCTCCATCTTTCCTTCGCAAAGCACATAGTACAACACCATAAAGAAATGGGCATATTTCTTCATTTAATTTACCACTTAACATGAAATTTGATAGTTTTGTAAGAGATAATAGAAGACGATTGCCAGCTTCTCCAGCTGAAATTGAAGTTAAATGTTTAAGATGTTGTGGACGTAATCCATCAATACCAGCAGAGGAACCGCTTTTAAAAGAAGAAATTGATTTTTGAACTTCTTCAGCAGTGACTGTTAAGCTTGGGTCATCAATTTGTGGAGCTGTTGGTAACAAAAGCTCGGGAGATGGTAGGTTGAACTGATGCATCGCAGCCAGAACAATGATGTTGAGCATACAATAGAGCCAAGACGAAGAGCACAAGCAACTAGAAATTGACTATCATCCATGAAAAATCCTAGAGCAGGCAGCTTGTAGCCATTCTCCAGACTCAACTCAAAATGTAGCCAATGGACGATCTTTTTAGGTGTTTTCAGTTGCTCTTTCAATTAGTTCGCTCTGGACCGCAAGTATTTTTTACTTATCCCAAACACTTTGCAAAATAGAAACAGAAACTTCTAAATTTAGAAAACGATTCATCCATAGTGCCTTGGCTTCATTAGAATAAACAATAACAAACTCTTGGGAATTCAAACAGTTACTTAAAAGCAAAGAAAATAGTTCAACTGAAGATGATACAGAAGCCAAAAATGCAGGTAAACTAACATAATCAATTTTGGGTCGCCAATTAGTTGAAGTTGTGAAGATATTTAAATTCTTAATAGTTGTACCTATTCTGTTCTGACCTGTGGGTTCTCAGCTGATTCCGCCTGAACCAAATCAATTGAAGGCCATGAAAATTTTTACCAGTAGCGTAGAATATCTTCCAAGCAGCAGCGACACGTTAATACCAAAATAAAAAATTATATTCATATGACGGCACTGAACGACAACAAGACGAAAGAAATACTGTAAATACTGTGCCTGTAACTTCATTCACATTGATTGTACTCATAAAATCTGTGAAGTCATGTCGCAGCGCTGGCAGACATACGTTCCTGTTAATGCTAGCATATAAATGTTATGCGCTGGCACGGCGTAGCAATAGAAAAGTACGTCTAGCGCATGCGATACAATAGGTCAGAACATAGTCGACTTTACTTTATCAGCAACTTAGAGTTATATATTATTCGTTGTGTGTACACTGTAGATTACGTTTATAACACAAATTATGAAATTTTTTGCAGATTTTTCAGATTTAAGAGCAAATATGTAGGTAGCTTGACTTGAATATAATATGTATATTATAGTTATATAATATTTAGATAGCATGTATTTAATTATATTCATTTGTAAATTATTGTAATTGGTATACAATAATATCGTTAATTCCAAATTTTTCTTTCTCTTATGAGAAATTAAAAGAAAATCATATAGTGTAAACACATTTCAACATTTTAAGACCATATCTAATTTAGTGATATCATAATGGTTTTAATAAAGCATAATCCGATAAAAAATTTAAACTTTCCTCATTCCTGTAATTTCGAACTGTAAACCCATAAATAGTTGTTCTTTTTCTGTATAAAGTTATTTATAAATTGCAATGGATATTAAATGATTTTTCTTAATTTGCATGAAATTCTAGTCAAGTTATTTAATTAATTAAAAGACAACAGATTAGAAAACCACAAATTAAAAGGTTGTAACAAAGCATTTAAATGGTGTGGTAATTCATTAAATAATTTTTCTACGACATTTTTAACGTAGTTAAATTATATATCAAATGCGATTTGCACTTCATCAACATAATTTATTTTTGACACATCTTTACAAAAACCGCAATAATCAATATAGAAAAAACAAATAAAAACTCTATCTCATAATAATTGCATTTAACATAAATTTATGAATGTGCAAAGCACATAAAATATTTTTTCTAAATGTAAATTAAGAACTTGAAATCTGTATAGTATATACAATCAACAAAGTATAAAATACAACTAAAATGCTAAAAATTACATTATCTATATATGTATAAATATTGCAGTGGGTGACTCAATGTAATTTTTATAAATTGTCCAAATTTTTACTGCTTTAAAGTCGTAAAACCGCCTGAAACATAGCTCAAATGCTCAGAAAGCTTATGCGAAATTTGCCTAAATCTTTAGTATGAAGCACTGAACAAGCAATCTAATATACACGGAGAATTTTTTTTTTATTAATTAGTTATTAAGACTTGAATATT